>JAWWMK010005597.1:0-29549 GCA_035047105.1 Galeopsomyia nigrocyanea
CGCGTGCCTCTAATATGAAAATTCGGACAAACGGTGCCGAATTATGGCAGTTTTTTTGTGGAATTGCTCATATATATGAGAGAAAAAGCTTGGATAACGTAATGTTGAAAAGTTTTTATTCTCGTTTCAATAAAAAATACTCTGAATGCAAATATCAACCCTCAAAAGTAGTCGGCGATTGAAAGAATATACGTTTCTGTCCCCAATCTCTATTCATTGGCCGCAGCGTTAAAAAGACGCGCAATGATATTCCAATGAGTCTGCTGAAAAAGCCGCAAGAGAGAAAGAGCGAGACGGTATTAATTGTAAAGTGTCTATTAATTATCAGCGGATTAATGGGACGTATATAGCAGATGACAGCAACGTCAAAAGAAAAGACTAATGAATCGCGAGAAGGCTTGGCTTTTCAATTGGCGTAAGGGCGCTCTCGGCACGGAGTTTTACAAAAGGAGAATTCTCGCGCGTTCGTCCCCCTTGGCTTGCAAATTAATGATCGTTCTCGCTCTCGTCGTACAGGAGTGCAGGCCATGGCAGCAACTCGTCGCAGGTGAGAGAGCACCTCGAGTGTGACTGTTGAATTCCGCTACTGTGCGTAGAGCGAGAGAGATAGAGACAGAGTGCGACGGGGGATGGGGTGGCGAGGAGCTTAATCACAACTCTATATGCTTATAATCGATTTTCCGTGCTCAAAATTTAATTTGACTGAAATTCTGCGGAGTTTGATCGAGGCATTATTGGAAAATTCAGTTGTTAATAAGATTATTAAAGATTTATAAAAAATAAAATTGGCAATGTTGCATTGCGGTATTAACAATGATGGGTATAATATTCAGAATTCAAGCGATAAAGTAGCTCGACCTCTGGAATATTTTTTTCGCCTTTTTTTTACAATTAAATTGCAAATGGGAATTTCCGCAACGCGCCTATATAAGTTATCGCAGTACTTTAACAAACACATTCGAGCAACAGTCGAAATTTCGCGCGCGATTTAATTTGAAATATATCGTATCACTTCTCACGCGAAAATGAAGTCGAGTGCAGTTGCAATTTTTGGTCTTCAGCTGGATGCATTATGTTTGTGCAAGATACGTACACGAAGTTGGCTACATGCCAAACGCAAGTATGTCTCGACCCCCCCAAGCCACCGATGCTGGATATGACGACGATTAGTGTTACAATTGATCGTATAGTGCCGCAAGAAATATTGGATCTCCTATTGCCCTGTCGTTATTAATGAATTCCATTACAGTCAGCTTGCCGTTATGCAAGCCAGATGAAGTATATATTATTTACGAAGCGTGTCGTTCCAAAGACAAATAAAATTAGTGGGATAATATGTCTTATTGTAAGAAAGCAATACCGCGATGAAATATACAATCTTCATAATAATCAGTGATTTTTCTACCCACCTTCTCTATCTTATAACAAATAATCGGCTATAAGCAGTAACGATCGTCCAATGGCAGTCAAACCTCGATTCAAACGATTTTTCTTCGCATCAAAATAGGACCACGATCGTATCCTTTGAAAAGAAAAAGCGTGGTAGTAAGAATCTTTATTCAATCGGCTTACACCATCTCTATAGCCAACTATCCAAATACGTGCAGAACAATCTCTCACAAACATGAAAAAAAAACCGCGCGCCGCACCCTCACAATAACCGGCGAAGTGGCGTGCATCCACATATAGATCACGGCAGCCTTCGAAAGGCGATAAAAAAAAAAGCACGCGAAAAGACAAAAAGAAGAGAACTCGGGGTGGAAGGAAGATCAAGCAAAGCTAAAAAGGCAGCGATGTAAAAAAAAAGAGTGAGAGAGAGAGAGAGCTCGGTCGAAGGCAAAATGAGCGAGCGAAAGAGATAAAAAATAAAAAGAAAAAAAAAAGACGGTGGCGGTGCATTAAATGCAATCTCCGATCGCGCGTTACCGCGAACAAACACACTTTGGCCCAGATTACGGCAGCGTATGATGCTTGACCGGGCCGCGCAGATCGTATCTTTTAAATAAACGTTTACTCGCGCGCACTTTTGCGTCGAGGTAAAGGTTGAAAAAAAAGGGATGCTGCAACTGAGCAGAAAAGGGGAGTTGCACGTTAGAAGGGGTCGTCGTGCACTCGTGGGTACACATTATCTGCATGTGTGTCAAGGTAAATGAAAAAATTCAATCTCTTCCGAAAAATTTCGTTTTTTTTTTTTTTGCCGCGTTTTTCACGGCTGTCTTGATTTAGTTTTCGCTTGTTGAGTAAATCACAACGACGTTGTATGTCGAATGAATCAATAATTATTGAACAGGTATTGCACGTAACAACGTTTTATATAATCCTGCTTCAAAGAGAAGCAATTGTTTCATTGTTAAATTTAATAGCTTTATTCATCATGTATACGGCTTATCAAGTTCATAAGCCTCGCTGATAATTCTAATTAACCGACCCGTCAATTACATATTTCGAATTTCAATAGAAACTACGATGTCGGTCATTTCAAGTTCGCGGGGTATACGATCTTTTGAATATAGACAAATAAGAAGTATAAAACTCAAGCAAACAAATAATTAGCAGCCAGAGAGATAATTAAACCGCTTTGGGCTAATGGCATTGCGCTCTTCGTCCTATTGTTTTGCCGAGAGAGAGGGGGGGGGGGGGGGGGGGGGTAGAAGAGAGGGAGGCTTTTCAAGACAAATTCTCGTGTACAACATAAGCGGATTTCGTCTGGCGCGACCGTCGGCGGAGTATTGGCATGGAAACGAGGCAGCGGTGAGCTTTTGCCGTGCAAAAAGTGCTCTGCGCAGAAAATAGAAAAAAAAAATGTTGTCTGTTGCACGCGGACGAAAAACCTAATTGCGGCTAATAGCAAACGTTTGCATGCGAGATATTATAGTTGCGTTTACGAATTCGATATCAAACGATGCGTTCACAGATCGTACAGATATCGAATGCATTGATAATTGGCTAATTTGCAAATGACACGCGTGTTGTAATAAACCACAAGCTCGATATAATATGTCACATACATACAGCAGATCGAATAACTCGGTGTATATTTAACGCATCAATCAATAGCGTCAAACGTCGATGACGTGTCAAAGAAATTTCAACAGTTTGCCGTTCAATGTCTAGTCACACGGCGTGCAAACGAATGAAAAGTAATCTGGAAACTGGGTAATTCGCGCGCTTTTGTATAGAATATAGTTATATAGGCAGCTCGTTGGCGGGCAGGCGCTGTTACTGCTGCTGCTATACAGGTGCTGAAATTTTCAAAGACGCGAGCTGCTGCTGCTGCTACTACGCTACATGAGAACCAATTAAGGCCGTCAACATCAATCGACTAATTAATGCACGAAATCGAATGTTTGCGGCCTATGCGAACGTCTCGAGATGCACGTAGTGGAGTAGGTTAGGTATAGAAGCGCACTCTTGGGAGGTAAACAGCACGCGGGAGAGAGAGAGAGAGAGAGAGAGCTGCAGCACGATCGATGCCGCGATGAATTAATGCCAAGAGGGTCTCTCTCTCTCTCACACACACACCCGCTGCCGAGCTAACCATTATGCGTTACATCAGCGGGATTCGAGGCCGCGCACAGCAGCCTATATAGCATTAGTCGAGTTTTCGCTGCTGTCGAATTCTATTTGGCTGATGGGGACAAGAATGGAGCTGAGAGAGATGTGTAGAATCGACAGCGTTTGCGTTTCTCGCGGAGTCGAAGGCTGTTGGCATGTGAGTGCTCTAATTAACCTGCGGTTTGTACTTGGTGATTTGCGATTAATCGATTGCCTTTTTTTTCTGGACGGACGAAAATATATTTGATCGAGCTTTTTGTCTTGGATCAACTCGTGTTTCTATACTTATGTAGAGTTAATATTTTTTTTTTATCGACTATACAACGTCGAAAATTTTTGAGAATCACATGCAATTTTGAAAAACTGATGATTTTCTCAATTTTCTTCTCTTTGTCGGAATTGCAATATCTTTTTAAAAGCCGAAGCAAAAAGGAGTGTATATCGTTTCGAGTATCCAGCAAACTTTTTAAAATTGATACCGATATTCATAGGTCGGCCACTGTGCGCGCAACCGACTTTCCGAAAATCCGACGAGTATACACAGAGTGCAAACAACGAAGCGAAGAGCAAAAAAAAAAAAAGAGTGAGAGAGGTATAGAACTAGAATCATCTCTTCGTTGCGCGCGTTCGCTTTTGTCGGTGTTTCATGTATCTTTCATGGTTCTTTTTTTTTTAATATTTGCTGAATAGCAGCGAAGAAGAAACATTCAACCGGAGATCCCTCACAATAGTTTCAGCTTCTCGTTTTTCGTTATCCATCGCTTGCATTCATCGCGCAATTTTCATCCTTGAAATTTTCAATGGAGCGCGCAAGCGATATTTTGTTTTTCTTTTTACATTCAAAAAAATAATATCTCTCGGTTTTGTGTGCCGCGCGATATTTCTCGCAAAACAGATACACCACAAACACGCTATTCGCACGCTCGTTAAAAAACACTCGAGTTACTTTTTCCTTGTGTATATACACACATAATGTAATACGCTTGCGGCAGCAATAAAGAGATCTCCATCAGAAACGCAGGTGTACGTATATACTCGGAGAAATAAGAAGAAGAGGAACAAAAAAAAATGGAAAGACGAAACTGAGTAGAAGATGAAGCACAGTAAGAAAATATGCAGTATATATATATATATATAGCGTTTGAGAGAGAGAGAGAGAGGGAGGCTGGGCTTTATAACAGAATTTCTATTAATCAATGCACATAAATTAGCCTTTGAACCTGTTTCACGCCGTTTTCCAGCCGCAGCAGCAGCAGCAGTCTGCTGGATTTTAGAGCATCTCTCTGCTCTTTGTGCGCGTCAGCTCGAACGCCGCGCGCAGGCAGCCTTCGAGGAACGGCTGCTCGTGCTTATTACGTTATATTTGGCATTAACTGATACTCTGGTTTCGACAGCCGGGGAATGAGGCAGGGAGATGATGGAGAGCTTTAAGTATTTGAAGGAGAAAAACAAGAAGAAAAAACTGGTTGGATCCATTTATTTTGAAGAAAAAAAAGATGATCGTTATGTACGATTGCCACAAAAAAAAATATCTAAAAAAAGTTGACGGTTAAAAAATCTTCTTCTTGAATATTAATAATCGCCTTTATGTCTGCCGAGATTTCTTTCTTTCTTTTTTTTTTGTAGAAACGTCGTCGCAGTTGGATATTTGCATGATATTGATTTTTAATGCGAAACTCCAAGATTCAGCCGAGTCTCATGCTACGAAAACACCTGTTACGAGAGTGTTTTATGCAACGTTTCAATAATTTATCGCGAGATAGTGTACGTTTCTGCATAAAAGACTAAAACCATACTAAAAATCCATCCGTTTTAATTGCAGTACTGTAGCACCGAAAAAGCAGAGCGCATCTCGTCAAAGGAAGAGGGAGAGACAGAAAGTGACTTCCGGTCAGAGTACAAAAGACACTTGCCGCTTGCAGCAAAGGATGAAAAAAAAAGATGCTTATTGGAAGGGAGGAAGTATCCGTCAAGGACGCGACTTTTCGGAATTCACGGGCAGAAAAAGAAACGAAAAGCAAAGCCGTTGTAGTCGCGGCAGCAACAGCAGCAGCAGCCGAATTCAATTAGCCCCCTTGAGGCATTAATTCCGAAACAAAGGAGAAAGAGAGAGAGAAAGAGAGGCGCGCGCGCACAACCTGTTCTCCTTTGCAGCAGCAGCAGTGAACAGCAACAGCAGCAGAGTCAGTAGTGAAGAAGAGAAGAGAAGAGAATGGGAGAAGGATGAGAAGCTGCAAGATACTGCCCGCGGCGACGGTGCTCGCATTGACATTAATATTCCCTCGTAAAGCCGCACGAGGCGCATCGCAAGCTCTTTAGGCGTGGTCAGCGCTTTGGCATGTGTGTATATCTATATAGACTTTTCCTTTATTATATCCACGCCGTTGTTATTAGTATTGTTGTTGTTACTCGCTCAGACGTTTGTGCAGATATGTGTTTATGCCTGGGTATTTTTTCCATTATGAGCGCGTCGGGGTTATATGCCTCCCGCTGGTACTTTTGTACTTTATCGCTGCCGCTGCTGCTGCTGCTGTTTTGCGAGAATTTCGCTATCGATATTACGCGCAAAGGAAACTTATATTTTACGTACAATGGACTGACTGCGAATGATTATTTGGAATTCAATTGAATTTTTATATTTCGCGAAAAAGATTGACTTGCGGTCTTCAGTTTTTCAACGCGTCAATTTGAAAACCAAAAGGAATTCTATAATAATGTCAAATACATTGATTTCGATCAACGGATGTTACAAGTCGATGTGCTGTTTTTTTTTCCTTCTGTCGATAATTCAAGCGAAAAAACGAATAATCTACATGACTTTCACGCAGAGAAGGCCCCCCATTTCATCCGATTTCCATGAAACATTCAGCAATCAGCGAGCGCGATCAATAAAAACACGAGTCTCTGCGCTAACCAGTGAACACGAGTTATCCAGAAGAATAAAAATAAAAAAAAATCACGCAGAGTCCCATTATCCTTTTGAAACAATGCCAGCATGAAGCCGCGCTGTGGCCGATAAATTATTTTCTCGCGACTGCATTAAAACGCGAACTCGCTGCGTTAGTTCCCTTTTTTTCCCTTCTCTTTTGCTCTTGCTCTTCTCTCTTTCTCTCTCTCTCTCTCTCTCTCTCGCTCTTCCCGCACGCGCCTGAAGCTCCCCACTCCCTACATATCGATGTAGGAGAGGAAGGGAATTCATGAAATTGCCAAGAAGCAACCGCAGCAGCAGCAGCAGCGGCGGCAACCACCACGGAGGTGCGCTACAAATTATAATCCTGTGTGGCCTCTTCGTGAGTGCTTTCGATCTTTTTCTTTCTTTTATTTTTTATCGTTTATATATACGTCAAGATTTTCTTAGGGATGAATTAAATACGTATTTCTCGCGTACAAATATATGCGCTCGGGAATATCGTTTCTCGCTTTAAAAACGCCCCGTACAGTATAGTACGAACGACGGCGACGAGTCGAAGACTCGTATATAAAAACGAAAAAGTTTCAATTTCCGTTACGACTGTAGCGGCAGCAGCAACCCTTCGACTTAACTTTTCGTCGAGCGAAATTTTCTCTCTCTCTCTCTCTCTCTCTCTCTCTCTCTCTTTCGTTTGCTGGAAAGAGAAAAGTCCCATTCGAAATATCGAACATCAAAGCGCGGATACCGAGCGGGTGGAGTAAAAAAGGGCAAAAGTATCGGCCAAAGAGAGCAAAGGATGTAAAGAAGAAGAAAAAAAGAGCAAATAACGCAATACCACGATTTTCACGTGCGCGAAACGTATAACACGTGTATGTGTGTTCAAAGCTGGTACGAATGAGCTGACCTCTAATTAGGGGCCATATACTGCGAAATTACGTGTCAGTTTTGATGGTGTTTGAAGTCAAAGGGAAAATTAATTCGCCTTTAATTAGCCAAAGCACGCAGTCATCGACGATACAAAGCTTCGGGCGCAAATTGAGAAACTATAATAGCCCGTAGCTTTTGATGTTTTCACTTGCCAAAGAACACGTTAAGCTACTTTGTACCATCGCGTTCTGAAATAATGATTTCCCCCCATTACCCATGTGCCCCGTGCAGGTACAGAATTATATCTGGGCTCGAGCTTTTCGACGTTTAACGAGTAATTCCTGGCTGTTCGAACTACAAACGCGAAAGCCCGGAACAATTACGTTTTTTTTTTCAAAATAATTATATTTTGATCTTCGCCGAATACTTTGACAAAGCTCGCTTAGCTTATCAAAGCCAGTAACATATTTTTCGGATTAAATATTGATACGATGTACCGCAACTTTACTTGCGAGTCAAAGAGAGGCAGTAATTTTTTTTTTAATTTGTCGACCAGCCTTCCAATCAACGACTTTCGAGAGGAATTTTTTTTTGTCTTTCAATTTTACAAAGCATACGCGAGCGCGTCGATTGCGGCTTGACATGCGCGACGACGTGTGCGAAAAATGCGTTAGCCAAAGGGAAATGAACAATCCGCCATTTGTCGGCAATAATAAACACGATTGCTCATCGAAAGCAAGTCAAGTGCGATTCACCTGCCTCTTTTAGAAATTGCACAATTTCCGAAGCTAATGGACGTTTTATTCCTGGCAAAAATCCTTCAAATATTTAACGATTCTTCATTTATTTCAAAAACTTTCGAGTATCCTGCAGATCGTCTGATAATTATTATCGAATGTTTCGTTAAATTTACAAATGGAATCTTCATTAATTTCAAAAACTTTCGAGTATCCTGCAGATCGTTTGATAATTATCGATTGTTTCGTTGAATTTACAAATGGAATGTTTTGAGTGCTCGTCACTCGTGAAAGTCAGTCATTTAAAAAATTTAATTTGAATTTTAATACGCTTGATTGGAATAATTATTTCGAAATTATTTATTCCGTCGACATAGAGCCGCGCTAATAGTCAAAGAAAAGCTCAAAACTTCAACGACTCAACGAATCAATCACCGCATGCATTCAACGGCAAACGAGCTTTCACAGTTCCTTCAAAGCTTTTTTTTTTGAGGAGGAAAAGCATCGCGATTGCAGGCGAGTAGTAACGCAGCAAGGAAATGGGCCAATATTCCGCGGGGCGTCGCTTATTTGCGAGTCGAGAGAGAAAACTATGCAGCATACATATACATAGGCGTGCAAGGGAGGGATGCAACCATTGAAGAATCCCAGTGCCACGCGACCTCGCCATTGGAATTCGCGTCAGTTGAACTATGAGCAAGCTGTTGCTGCTGCTGCTGTTAGCGACGCAAATCTTCTCTCTTCTCTCCACCCTCGCTTATGAGATCCGCTTATAAGCACTGCAATGTGCGTGACGAGAGCTTGCATGTAAATTTGTAAAAGTTCTATCTTTTATCAGCTGCTATTTTTTTTATTGCACACTGACATTTTGCTCTCTACACTATATCGGTGAAAACTTTCAATAGTGAAAATTCGCTGCGATACATTGATCGAACGCGCACACGTATATATACAGTTTTTTCATTGCACGTTGGAGTTAGTTATATATACTTTTCGATAGTTCAACTTTTGTTGTTGTTCCTCGAACAAGAGCCAATAGCTGAGCCTGAGTTAGGCAATATTGACATTTGCAGAACTTTCTTTTCAAAATCAATATACGATCGACGTGGCTTTTGTAATTTACAAAAGCTCTCCACGATTGTGGAAAGAAACTTTTTCCTAAATATTATTATATTACGAACAGTCGCAGACATTGTTTCAGATTATTTATTTTCCAATGCCACATCAAGCGGAATCGCAAAAATATCTGAAAAATTTCTTTGTATTTATATATCAGCCTCGTAAAATGAAAATGTTAGATCGAATACATTTAATAAAATACGCAAAGAGAGATAAACGTTCAATTCGTCGGCTTGCGCAGTGAGAGAGAGAGAGAGAGAGAGAGAGAGAGAGAGAGAAAATGAAGGCATGCGCTTGGCGGAATAATTCAAAAGATGTGTGGCAGTATTATCGAATAATTCAAGTGGAAAGCACAGCCTGGTATATACGTTGTAAGTAGCATATCACGGGAACCACGAGCTATTTCATTCGCGTCTTCGAAATCCATTAAAATCTGAGGCGTGAGCCGCAAGTATAATGTATTGTTAAGCCCCCATGGCTATGGGTGGAATCGCGCGCGCGCGCGAGTACGGGGGCATAAAGAATCGCGGGAAATGAATGCAATTTTTACGCGCGCACGGGGATAAAGCCGCGTACGCGCGATCCTTTTACGATAATAGCGCGTCAAATTTATTGCCTCGCGCTATACTCGCGCGCGCGCGATACCTGATATGCATACGTGTGTTTTCTGTGTATATATTTCCGGCTCAATATAACGTATCACCATTGTTCATCTTCCCGTGTGAGCGACGATCGATCGATCGCTCCGTCTAATTCTCTTTTTTTGTCGATCGATTTGCGAGTCGCTGAATAACAATTAGAGCTGAAAATCAATTATGTCCAAGATACAAAGTAAAATTCACGAGAAAGTAATTTAATTTCCGCGCGCGGTGCACAAAAAGAGGATAAAAAAAAAGAAGAAACGAAGAGGTACGCAGCACTGACCATTCATGAAAAGAGAAATGCAATGCGGGAGAGATAGATAGTAGGCATTCCATTCACGGTAGAGTCGCGGAACTTAAATTAAAAACGAAAAATCAATTTGTTCCTACTACTCTTGACCAGGCTGCTGAAATTAGCGATAGAAAACTACAGCCGGAAATCAACTTGACTTGGCGAGTTCTTCTTCTTCTTCTTCTTGAGAGCGAAAACTTTTCTGCGAGAGTAGAAGCCCCACCGATAATTGGACGGAATCACGGTGGTTCCTACTACGGACCGAATCGGGGATCAAACAAATTGTACGCTTCGGCCCACCTGGCTTCTACTTCTTCTTCTTCTTCTTCGCGATTTTTTGACTGGACCCATCCATACTATAAACTGTGTGTGTGTGAGAGAGAAAGACTGAGATTAGTCTTGCTGGCAGATCGCACAGCTTTTTGGGAGAAAGCAAATTAGCAAGTGACTCGTCATTAACGGTATGACACGGCCGAGAGAATTCGGAGATTTTTTTTCCCTCTCGAAGATCGTTCTGTTAGCGTAACGAATTAGGTTTCTTAGAATGTCGCAGAAAAACTTGTCTACGGACGGAAGAGAATACCATGGTACTTTTTTTGTAGAGCTATGGATTTAGGATCGAGCGAGTGGTGGAAAAAAATTGGGTGTATAAGAAAGAGTTGGATGTGTAAAAATTTGACGATTCATCGATTTGTCGTTTGCTTAATCGTGCGTTATATAACTGTGTCTCATTGACAGTGCACAATCGAATTCGAACGAACTCAAACGAACTTTGCTGTCAATGCCACGATGTTGATCGACTAGGAATCGAACTAAATAAAAAATCAATTGTGTACGATTGAAAGTAGCACTCGCCTTGTTAGTGCTACTTTCTCAGGTTTTTTAAACTTTTTCATTGAGCAGCCACATTACTGAATACGTCTAGTATAGATGAACTTCAGTCATTAATAAACCTCGTGAAAACTCACTTCCAGCGAGAATCTGATGGTGGTTCCACTAACAAATCTTCTCGGAACAAGGGCATATAAGTCAGCAGGTAACGGTTATTTTTTTGTCGTCCTCTTTGCTCGTAAGAAATCAATAATCCATGCTTTCACCGCCGATTATTCGCGGCGACGTACTACTTCGATAAATAACAAAAAAAAGGAAAAGAAGAAGAGATAGCGCTCGCGAGTATTCTGCTTACGGGCGTTTAATTGCTCGGATGTCCTTTCCGCCATTCAATTACTAGATTCCCTTTATTCCCACGCTCTCGGTGCGCGAAATAAATCAGAGGCGACGAGGAGACTTTTAAAAGTTTCTCTCTTTCTCTCTCTCTCGCGCGCTCGTGCGCCACTTTAATTTGATTCTGGCACTTGGCGCTGCGCTACTTGTTAGCTCGACGCCCCGCGACAGTATAATGGGGGTGTGCAAGGGAGAGAACCTCTATGAACTGGGCCGCGGCATACGGGATAAATTCTCGATTTTCTTTTTCTTTTTTTTTTTTTTTTTTTACTTTTTCGTTCGTGGAAAAATACGACGTCGCTGTTACGGCTATAAGGAATTATAAAAAAAAAAAAAAATTGGTTGTCGCGGAGCTGTATTGCACTTTTCTGCGCAAGCGGTGATTAACTTTATTAATTTTTTTGTCCATTGCTCGAACGCTACGCATAATTAAATCAAGGCATTATTTGATGTTTCTGCAGGGTCGAGGATTAAATGAAGTTCTTTCAATAAGAGACCTTTTTATCATCCTTACATAATAAATTTAATTTCTCTTAGTTTTAATTAAAATTCGATTAAATAATAATTACTATCAGGAGAGCATTATTCCGCATCAATAGGACTTACTTATATATATATATATATATATATATATATATATATATATACGCTTTCGACCATCGAACGAGCATCATTTTCTAAGGAAATTTCATCTTCAACCTTGGTAAACAACCTTTGATATAGTATTACCAAGGATCGCAGCTTCAATCCCCCCCCCCCTTACACACACACTTCTCGCGGCAAATATATAGAAAGCTCAATCTCGTAAAATGAAAAAGAAAAATCACGCGCGTTTCAGAGAGAGAGTGTGTGTAAGCTATCAGCTCATCTGTAGCTCATTAAAAAATGCCCTCGTAACATAATCAGCCGAGCGCGGCTTACACACAGAGCGAGAGACTGGAGAGAGAAAGAGAGAGGAGAAATCGAGCAGGTGTGCGCGCGCGGAGCTTCTCTCGCACATATATTTTGACGATTAGTTCTGCGATGCTGCGAGCTGCGTGTGCGGAGAGATAAAGAGGCTGCTTCCTCGACTCCTTTTAATCTCATTCGCCTTGGAGCTGCTCGAGAGCGCGCGCGCGCGTGCAATTATTCCCTCTCCCTTTGGCTTCGACCCTTTTTCTTCATTTTTTTCGCGAGAGAACGAGAGAGAAAGAGAGAAGTATATAGGCGCGCGCGAGCGTCCGCGAGCAGAGCGAGGTAGACGGCCCCGACCTTGATGCGCGTGGTTCTCGCGTGCCCGAACATTGCCGAGTCGAGCCGAGAACTGTTGCTTGCTTACTTGCTTGCTTGCTTACTGCTGCTGCTGCTGCTGCTGTTGCACATAGCAGGGCTAAAAATCCAACGTGTTTACAGGTGTGCGCGCGAGCAGAGTATCGCGGAAGCTGCCTGCAACCTTCCTCCAAGTCGACAGAGAGAAAGGAGAAGTAGGGGAATTCTACTGACTGTGGTTGTTGTAGTATAGCTATACATATAGGTATATAAGCGAGGCAGCCAAGCCCCATGGGAGAGAGGAACCGGTTGCACAACTGAGACTTGCTCTCCAAGTTGTATACTCGCGCGCGAGTCGAGCGCCTATGGCCGGAGGATGGATGTGCAGCCGAGTGTTCGTACAGTGATCCTCATTCTATCTATTTCATACATCCTATGTATATGGCTTAGGCTCTCTTCACATCTTATCGATTTTTGCCCATTTTCAATATTCTATGTACGATCTTCTCGCTTTTGAGCTTTCACGCTAAGACGTTGTTGATTTTTTTATTTGTTTCAAAGTTTCCATGATAGATTTCACGCCATTTGAAAATGCGTATGCATCAATCATCGATGCTTTTTCGAGAAATATGGTTTTCATGCGCATCACAAAACGATATATCACTCAGAATATATTAATTCTTTGTTTGACGAAACAGCGCTATCTCTATACCCGTGCGAGCTTTTAGAAAGCGTTTCCGTTGATTCACCTTCGTAATATCCGTGTGTACCGATGTTTCCGTAGATGGTTTTTCATCCATCGAGATGGTATGGAGTATTCAATCAGGGTTTTTTTAATACGTAATTTTCATTTGGGAATTCCGGTTGAGTTTTAATTTTTGATGCATTACCGGTAGTAAATCACTCCGATCGAAATAAAAAGTAACGAGGAGTAGAACTGCAATATTGTTGTATTGCCCGTGAGATATATAATTAATGAATAGTAATTGAAAAAAGAAATTAGGGAAAGGCCTTGAATGAAGTATAGCGTTTGGTAATGGGCTCCCGAGTTAATCAATCGTTATATGGATATAACTAAATTATCGAATGGTTTTAAAAAGCTTCGGTGGCGCGCGGTGAGTGTGAACAGCGATTAGAGCGGTAAACTGTGCATCTAATCTCAGGCAATTGGAGAGATATTTTAATGACGGGTATGTGCGCTTCTCCAAAGTTGAATATCATTTCCTGAAAAAGCACTTTGTCGGACGAGAGATACGTAATTAGCGCGGGCAACAAAGTCGGTCAGCGCGAGAAAGCCACACACACGGACAGAAGTATAATCCTAATCACCGTCGGAGCATCACAGGGTAATGAACTGTGACGAGTAGCAGGGCGGCAGCAGCAGCGGCGGTGGTTCAGTGTGAAAGGAGCATTAGAGAGAGGCTACCTGCTCGAGGCAAGTGATCTCTCTCCTATATACTCGCTCACTTTTGTCCATGGGAAAAGGGGGAGCGATCTTTGTCCCGCTGACGACCAGACGAGAGAGAGAGAGAGAGCTGCTACTCTCCTCCCCTGGCGCTCGCTCCATCCTCTGCTTGGAATTACACGCCGCCCATATAATACACCGCCGCCGCCACCGCCACCTGCACCTGCAGCCGAGGGCGATTTAAATGACGAGTGAATTACCGGGCGCCGATGGGATTTAAAAGTGAACGCCGAACGAAGCAGAAGATAAAAAAAAAAAGAAAACGAAAACAACATGCGTGTATATATACATGTGCAAGTCGATGTGGGGCACAGGTGTCCAATCTCGACTCTCGAGAAGGGTGTGCCTATACACTCCGAAACAGTGAAAGCAAACGCGTCGGCAAGGTTGTTCTTTTTTTTTCTACCTTTGTCTTTGCTTCTGGGGGTCTCGATTCTTGTACTACTACGCAGAAGATTTACGATCTGGTTTTTCGACTGTTTTCTCGAAGCTCATTGATTTTTTTGCTGTTCCAATTAAAAACAGGCGAGCTATATGCGATTTCAAACTCGTCGTAACTTTTATTTTTACCGTTTTTCAATATTTGACTGCGAGAAAACTCGATTCTCGATACGTTCTTCAATAAAATTGAGTTTATGTTGTAGCATGCATATACAAGTTTTATTTTTAAAGAATAAAAGCTATTTGGTTAGTGAATGTTCTCCATTAGTAACACAATATGTTTTTATTAACAATCGCGTTTCTAGACTGAGAGGTTCAATCTATATCCCGCCTTTGAACCGCTTTGTCAGTAAAGTGGGTGAACCTCCAGTCCAGAAACACTATTACTGTACATTTGATTTTCTACGAATTTCGATATTAAATTACAAGAATAGCTAAAGCTTGATCTTATCCCATTAAATTGGATTTATTCCACAAAGCGTATGTAAGCTGGAATGCGATTAAAATTCACTCGATATTCTGCAATTTTCTATTATTCGATCACACAATAATTGTTTAATCACACGCTCTGGTTCTTGCAAATGAAGATTTCTACAAAAGTTCAACGTCTTCATTCAATTGTGCAATTTACAATCACTCTACTTAAAAAGTTCAATGCATAAAGAATAATAAGTCACTAATGGATTTATTAATGTTAATGCGAAAATCTGATTGGCAAGTATCAAGAAGAAAAGCAATTATACTTATTGTTAGAATGAAAATGTCGCCGATATAAACTGGCACAAGCATTGCAGCTAATTAGTTTGTTGCAAAACTTCGATGAATTATAAAACAGCACAACTTGGAAAAACGATGACTCGGCGATGTTTATTCATAGAACGAAGAAAATCCAATATACCTATAATTGCCATCTCGACTCGCTCGACATGTAGCGAAGAAAAATAAAAATATATTCGCACTTATCTTCCGCTCGCCGTGCATCAGCAGTTCATCCCTTTCACTTGTATTTTTTTTTTTGCCAGAGTGCGCGCCGCACAGATCGAAATTCGCAGCGATAGCGGACGGTAGCCGCAGCGTTATCAATCAGCTGCCAATGCGGCGACGACGTTGGCAGGGGGGGATTACCCATCGCGGCGCATTTAGAAAGACTTTTCCCGAGATAATGGGAATTTAAACGCTGGCGCGAGAGACCCCGAGAGAGAGAGGACCTTTTTTTTTACTAGCTACGTAATGGCTTAATAACGCTCGGCCCGTCATTTGACGCTTCCGCCAGCAGCAGCACAAGGTTCTCGTTTTATTGCCCCCTCTGGCTGTCGACATTCTTCGGGCATGCATGGCTACCAAAAATTTTTAGCCGCCCAGAGTGAAAGAGTTGTTTAAGCGAGCATTCGTTATTTGAAATTTAAATGCACGCGACGGGAGACGCCAGTTATTTTGTTTTTCTCGAGGGGGGTGGCTCTGCTGGATTGAGCGCGGACCTTTTTTTTTAAATTGGTTTTTTTGTGTTGCTGTATTCCGGGGGACATTTTGCTCGCTCATTTTTTTCCTGTTGACCTTTCTGCTGTATATTTGTTTTATCTCGATTTGTAGAAGACTTTTGAGTCGAGATTTTAAAGTAACATCACTTTAATGAATCATCCAATTAATGAAAACAAAAACTTTGGAATTCAATCGAAGATACGAACTTTCTCATTGAATTCGAATGGAAGTATGCGCGACACAATGATAGGAGATACTTTAATTCTTTCGAATATCGGTTCTCCTAAAACTTTCGGAACCTCTTGGTAATTTATAGGTGGACGACCCCTCTTGGAGTTATTTCGATAGCGCGCGAGCGAAACTTTAACTAAATTCAAGCGCGAGTCTGTTTACTGAGCAAGAAAAAGCGATAAAACGAAATAGAGAATGACGATGCGCAGGCGAAAGCTGCCGAATGTTCGAGGCGAACTTTATTTTTTTTTTCGATCGTAGATAATCGTCGATGGTAAGCGCGCGCGCGAGGAATGCAAATTGTACTTCGAAGTTTTGACGCTCGAAGGCCTACCAGATGTAAATTCAAGATATATATCCCTCGGATTTCTTTTTCACGATGAGAAAAAGAAAAAGAAAGAGAGAGAGAGAGACAGATAGGCGCCGCCTATTCCTCATTTTCGATGGGGAACCGATATAACTATATGATTCCCAACTTTATTTTCAAGAGCGATGGAACGTGAAAATTCTCGTTAGCCGAGATTCTTCAGAGGGAAAGAGAGAGAGAGAGAGAGACGGATATTCCCCTTAATCGCGCGTGACTGCATTGGAAAATTTGATGTACGTGTTTTTCTCATCTATATACTCACTTATTCCCGCTCTCCAACAATCGCTATCAAGAGAGCCCTTTTAAGAGGTCTAAAGTCGTAAAATCAAGAGCGATTTCATTTAGCTTGCTTTCTCTCTCTCTCTCGCGAGCTTTCGCCAATAAAATAGCACTGATTAGCTGGTTAGCACGAGGAGAAGAGGGATGAAGAACGAAAAAGTAAAAAAGTGAAGGAAAAAAAACCTAATCGGCTTGGTGGAGGTGCAAGCGCGATTTTATGAATTTTCTCACGAGCGCGGAGAGCGTGCGGCGAGAACTTTTTTTTTTTCGCCGAGTGCACTCCGGGGCGATGCGCTCTGCAGATGTGCGCCCGAGGATTACGAGAGAGAGCGAGAGAGAGAGAGAGAGAGAGAGAGAGAGAGAGAGAGAGAGAGAGAGAGAGAGAGAAAGAGGAGGGAGGAGTATCCACCGGCGGTAGAACCGGTATCCGACAGACGTCCGGCTTCTTCCCGATTTTGCTGCGAGAAGCTGCCGCGAAAGAGAGGAGAGAGAGAGGCTTGTCGAGTGCAGCAGTCGGGAGGTACCTATACCTCGTTCTATATAGGGCCTCTTCCATGCGAGTTAAAATTTCGACTGTTGCTGTCGGTATTTTTTTTCTTTTTGTTCACTATGCTGGCTTAAGGATTATTTTTAACGGAAAAATGATACTTTTTTTGTATATTTTGTCCAAAAAAATTTTTTCATTTTCGAGAGGAAGCTTTGAAATGTTGAATTTTTCGGGTGGTATAGAGGAAAACTTTTTTTGTCATTGAACTGAAATAATACGAATAATAATTTAGTCATTTGACTTATTACAGAAGTTCTAAAACGGAATCGTTCATTCGTACTATAGTTTACTTCCAAGAATATGAAATTGAATTTCGTAGTTATCCTCGCGACAAGATATTTCGTTTATGTGTTATTTTTAGCAGCTGCAAATACAAAGACTGTGGGTTTCTTGAACTGTACGTGTAATATTGATAATTATGCTCGTCCAGAATCATTAAGCAGAATATTGCATTTCGTCATTGACAGTCGTTGTAACATTGTTAGTGATGCCGATTCTACTTCGGTAACTTTCTTCGTTTCTAGATATTGTAACTTTGTTAACGATCAACGTTAGCGAACTTTTCTTTTGAAACATATATTTTCAGAGTGTGGATTTTTAGAACGACAGTTATCACACACATCAAAGTTAAAAATAAAAAAAAAAGTAAAAAAATAGAAGAAAAAAACAGCAGAATCAATAAAGTGAGATATATTTGTGGACGCGAATCGCGCTATCTGCAATTGACAGCGACACATTTGCCGACATCAATTCTTTCCCCTCTTCAGCGATGATATCTCAGCGGTGGCGTGGGCGCGAGCGAAGATTCGTTCGATGGAATTATCAAAGTTTTCTGCGGCACTTTTCCGAGAGTGGTCTCTTTAGCACCGACTCCCGCGTCGAATGAACAGAGCCAAGTTGCGGCAGAGCGGTAACTTCTTTGACACTTCACTTCGCAGAGAACAAAAGTCGCGGTGTGCGTGCGATTTATAGGCGTCGCGCCGTCACTATTTAATCATCCTATCCCAAGCTCCGGGTGATTGAGTTTGAATTAGCGATGAAATCTAGCGAGTAATAGGTGATCCGGCTTATGTACATCAGAGGAGACTCGGGCTCTTCAATTTAGATCCGCCGAGCTGCTGCTGCTGCTGCACACAAGGGAAGGGAATGTAGTAAGGAGGTAGTCACTTGTGTTAATTAAATGTTAAGCGTAGGGTATATAGCCCTGTCGATGCATATATATTCGATCGATATTTGCCGATTGTCTCGGAGGTAAGGCTACACACTAACCGAAATCCCCAAGGGCATCGTACGCTGCTGCTGTTCCTACAGGCCTCGCTGGATACATAACAAGACACACACACACACACACATATACAGCAAGTAGTCGGCTAAGTGATACTGCAGCACGAGCGGAATTAAGGAGCACACACCTCTATCGCCAAATCGTGTATAAATTAGCTATACTATCCAACTACCCTGCACTACCTTACACCCGCAGAGTTCGCGTACGCTTTATTATTCGTGTACCTTCAACTTCGCTGCTCTCACTGCTCCAAAGTAAAATGATCTTTCAGAGCCTCGCGCGCTTCGAAATATAACTGGAATCATCAAGGAAGGTATTTCATTCCGTTCGTTTGTTCCTTTTTTCAAATCAGCCTTCTCACTAAGGATGCACTTCTGGCGGTAAAATTGCTCTCATAATTTTCCGGCACTTTTGGAGAACAATTTCGTCGTAAAACTTAACTGCAGCTATACTGCATTATAGAAGAAAGGGTTCTACGCTGTTTCCGCGTATTAATCCGCGAGCCTCGTTGCCCTTCCAAACACTTTTCTAGCGCACCAGCGAGCATTCCGTTTCGAAGCTAATTAAAATGCAAAAAATATTCTTTTTTTTTTCTTTCCTCCCCTTCGCGGGCGTAAGAATGTTTATTTCTGCGCTCGCAGCTGCCACAGCTGTATTATCGTGAGAAAAGCGTTGTTTCCACGATACACACCCTCCTCGAGCACTGTACATGTATCTCTTTTCTCTCTCTCGCAGACAGAGAGAGAGAGAGAGAGAGAGAGAGAGAAACGTGTGTCACCTTGACAATGAACTTTGCACGTTACGTACAATATCACAGTCATCGACACACCGCGTGTGCAATTGGTTCTGTAGCAGCCGATTGTCTTAATGCATATAGACAATTATCGGCTGGCGAATAAAATTCCTCAATGTGGCTCTGCCTCCAGCGGATTGGGCTCCCATTTACATTTGGACAATTTCTTGTCTGAACGAAGTAAGCACATGCGCGTAATTCGCGCCTCGAGCGAGCTTGCAGCTACGAGTGTATAAAACGAGTATAGGTGTAATTCAGTCGGCGATGGATGCTAGGCAGATCAACTAAGAACGCATAACTATGCCTTTCTGTCGGCAGTGTAAACGCGCATAAACAATTCAATTATCCACTATGGGCGAGGTGTGCACGCGCGTATATATAGCGCGTATAGGAGAGTGCCCCCCCCCCCTGTTATTAGACGTGGCCGGTCGGGGAACGGGCAGTACGCGTATTATGCTACGCGCTAGCGTAAATCAATTGTGGCCACATGAAGCCCAAAGGCCAAAGGGACGACAACTAACTACGACGACAGCGATACTACTCCTGCTGCTGCTGCAATCGCCATTAAATTTTGCATCGACAGCCGATATATTGATGCCTGCCTGCCTGCCATGTCTTGTCATCCGAAAGCGCGCGAGATTCCGAACAGTGCTTAAAAACGTGTGACTGGATTTTATTTTTACGTAGCCGAGATTGGAAGATATTGAATTCACTGTTGCTGCTACGTCTGTAAATTCCGACGATCTATTTTGAAATTCATTTGGTTATATCCTTCAGATTCTCATTCTATTTATACTACTGACCATAGTAAGACGCGCTTCGCGCGCAGATTGAAAATTGCAGGTAGTGAGTGAAATGAATTCTATTTCGAACGTTCTACTTACATTATTGTTAATTTCTTTAAAAACGCACTCGACTTTACTCGATATCTGAATAACTAACTTGAGCTCATCTATTTTTATCATTCACAGACGTACTCCGTCAATTATTCATAAATCTATTTGTAAATGTAGATCATTGTTATAATATTTTCGAATGTCCAGGGTCTTCTATCACTCTGTCAATTATTTTCATGTAACCACATTCACACTGTTGATAATATATTCATTCTGTAATATTCATTCGTACAAGCAACGAAGATAGACGCTTAGATGGATAAGCGTCTATCTTCGTTGGTACAAGTCATACGTCCAAATTATCTACATACTTATTCAATTAAATAATATTTCTTACTAAAGTATAATTTTCATTCATTCATACACAACAATCATAATTCAAATATTAAATGAAATGGGGATTTTTATTTTTAAGAATTCCGAAAAATTTTTTACTGAATCTTACTATTGTACAACCCGTATGTTTTCAATCGAATGGCATTTATGGTACAAAAAAAATGAAGTAATTTCTTAAATTAGAATAAAAAATTTGGAGATATATACGAAAAAAACTAAAAATTGTAAAAAAAACGGTGATAATTGATTGTGGCCACATGGAAAATCCGGCGATAGCCGCGGGCAATGCAACGTCAATCGCGCGCGCGCGCGCGCGTTTTTGAATTTGGAGCAATAACGCTGCGTGTGATATCGTGCAGGCATCCATATATCTATGGCGAGGAACGTTTCACGTGTAATCTTGCACACGATGCAGAGCAATCATTTGATTTTTCAATGTTCTCGACATCGCATAGCAATTCATCGTTATTGATATTTCGTGCCGAATAACAGTGATTTATAGTTTCACCGAAGCAATTAAAATCTAAATGTAGCTCACTGCTGATCCGTTTAAATTTGAGGTTCAATTGTTGTGAAATTAGTGCAGCAGACATACTATATTTGGATTTTCAGAGTATACTCTTAGCAATGATGATTTCAACATCAGAAATGTTTATTCTTAGCTGACAGCGAGTGAAAATTCACTTAAACGTTATTTTCGCTTATCTTCACCAGTATATCTTGCTTCATCATAATTTATAGGATTCGATTTCATTTGGTATAATTATACATGTCCATTTATACTTGCGAAAGTATTACAGTCACGCATACACATTTAATCGAATTGACGCAACATCTCAACGAATTTCATATTTATAGAAAATGTTTTAGATATGTATCGCGTGAATTTGGTAAATCCCATTGTAACGACATCTGTAGCGTACAAATATCGCGTATCACTAAAAACACGCACGAAAAGAGGCCGTTTAACCAGTTTTCTCAGGTAAATCAATCGTGAGCCGGGCTTAAATTATTCTTAATGACGTCGCAGATTTCAAATCTCGTCTCTCTCTCTCTCTCTTTCTCTTTCTCTGACACAGTCTCTCTTTCTCTCCCTCGTAATTGAGAGAAATATCGGCGGCGTGCGTATTGGCCGCGATTGGCATCGTCGTCGCATACTCGATGAGGCTGCAGCTGCACCCGAGCCGTGGGATAGTCCGTCTTATATACACATGCACACACACACACGCACAAATACGCTCGTTCATTACCCAATTCGCCCTTCGCCTTCACTTTCTCTTCTTTGATTTTGTTTTCTCTTCACTCGCCTTCGCTTACTTTTTTTTTTTTTTGTTTTTTTGTTATTTTATTTTTGTTCTGTTCACTTTCAAGTGGGTCACCCAAAGAGCGAGGCAATAATTTTTTTTCAAAAGCTGGAAAGCCAGAAAATTCAGGCCAGATTGCCGTCGTCGTCGTCGTTGGGACGCACAGTTAGGGCGGCCTGCCAACTTTTTACAAAGTTAGCTCTCTGGGCGCCAGATTCTGTCGCGTAGAAAGAAAGAGAGAGGTAAAAAACGAAGGAGGGATAATTTTCAGCTAACTTTTTTCGGTTTTTTTTTTCTCTGCTCGAAGCGAGACCTTTTAATTTGAACTGCGTGGACGCGTTGAATTCGAAACGAGAGAGAGAAAGAGCTGCTCAGCCTCCTTCGATAATTGGCCGAAGGTTTTTCGCACGCGCGGCAGGTGCGAGCCGCAAGGTCGTATATAGCTTTGAGAGAGCAAGAGGGAGAAAGAGAGAGAGAGAGAGAGAAAGACGCTCATCTCCAAGTCCGACGCTGGCCGGCTGTTTCCACTTGCCGCATTTTTCATGCGAGATGTTCTCGAAAGAGAGAGAGAAAAGAAGCAACCTTGCTATTTTAACGCCTATACAAGCTTTATCACTGCCGACCGATCTTTCCTCATCTTTTATAAATCACTCATAACGATGGTATATACTTGTGTGTGTGTTTGTGTGTATGTGTGTATTTCGTCTACTGAACAACACCAAAATTCCAAGGACGTAAGAGGTATCCGATTGTAGACAAGCTTTTTCCGCAGGCTGATCGCGGCGAATTTTCGTGGTGCCAGTGGTGCACTTAACTTTGCGCTCGGGTTTCTAGGGTAGAATCGAAAATGCCTCGCGTGCGTGAAATGCATCCTCCTGCTGCTATAGCCGTGAAGTTTCTCTACCGCACGTTTTCATACTCTACGTCTAGAGTTCGCGACATTCCTTCAGCTGCCGCAGATTCATCGCGAAATAAGACGAGACAAGCCAACAGCGTATAAGCCAGTACGTGCGGCATTAGCATGCGCCAAGCGCGCGAGAGAGATAGAGAGAGAGAGAGAGAGAGAGAGAGACCCGAGCGACCGAGGAATTTGCGGTTGCCCTGGGTTTGTCTCTCCGTGTTGTTCTTTTCTTTTCTTTTTTTTTTGCTCGCGGTGGCTAGTATTGGCTTTGCGTCTTGCTACTTAGACCGGCAATCTTTCAGAAATATTTGTAAGGAGGATTTTTCGACAAGGTATTTTTCCACTCTAGCGGAATGTCAACAATAGTTTTTTGCTCTCTGCAACGGGAAAAGTAATTCGTGGTTTTGAAAATTTTTTTGTGTGCTAGATGATATCGATGTAAAAGTTATAAAGTATAGATTTTTTTTTGTTTAATAATGTTGATTAATTGTTAAAACTCTGATTCGAAGACTTTCTGGAGCAGCGCAAGAAGCCTACTTTGAAACTCTGCAGTACGTCATTTGTAGTTATTTTAGAGAGATTCTAGCTCGGAGCCAACAAGGAGTATCTTTTGCGAGGCGCCATAGCCAACTTTACGATCGCAACTATAGCTATCTCGAGAGACTCGAAATAGCTTACTTCAGCTGAATTTAAATTTCGTAAAGTCGGTGCGTTATAATAATAATAATAAAAAAAAAAGAAGAATATAAAAACCTACAATACATATTCACAATGGATCACGTACGTGCATCACGAACGGAATAATTTGGTATTCCGGGTGAATTATCAAATTTTTAACGAAGCTTTTTGAAATAATTCATAACGAATCGATTCACTCGGATGTAATTTTCTTTTTCGAATTTCCACTGGCACTCGCGCGGCCCAAAATGAATATTTAATGACGAGCTCGCAAGCGTGACGCGAATCAGCTGGTGAGGTATTGAAAAGCCACTCGAAAATCAGTTTACGCGCCGCAGTGCCGATAAAGCAGCGCCAAGTTTCTGCAAAGAGAGAGAAAGAGAGCGAGGAAAAAAAAAGCCCTAACCCCCCCTTTTTTTGCATTTGCAGTAATTACATGTCGTTTTCCATGAGGTCTCTCGAGAGGCGCGCAACGCGCGCGGAAAGACGTTAAAGTTCCAGCAACAAATTCTTCTAGCGCGCCGAGAATCTTGCGTCCGCAGTGCAGCTGTCATTTTTATGGGCAATTTGGCGTTTTAAGGGCTTTCGCGCAAAGATTCTTGTAAAATCAACACCGCCTTGAGAGACACGCGAGTGCGCGGACGAGAGAAACTTTGTCTATAAAACTGCGTAATCTCCTCTCTCTCTCTCTGCGCGCGTCTCGCGCCGCGGCGCTGACCCACTAGTACTCGCGTGCAGATCCCCTCGTATTTTAACGAGAGAGCGTCGTCTTGGAAAAAAAAAGAGGCGTCCGCGCGTGTGCATTATATTCCGTATATATACGGGCGAAAACAAGCGACAGCATAATGAATCATAATGAGGTAAGAGCACGCGATTCCCTCTGTGCTTTTGTATACGCCTGTATGTGTGTGTGTACACAGAAGTTGAGAAAAGACGGGCGTCCTTTTAACATTCGGATTTATACCATAGAGCTCGCGATCGGCTTTGCTTCCTTTTCACGGCTCTCGTTATTTGTGCTCGGATTTACTCAGCGGCAGCCGCGCAACGGCTATTCGAGAAAACGAGGCGTGATTGTTGCACGCTCGACCGTCTTATAGTGTACCTCTCTTTTTTTTTTTTCACTCTCTTCAAAAACCGACACACTGAAAGAGAAAGAAAAAGGTCCTGAGAGAGAGAGAGAGAGAGAGAGAAATATGGAGGGAGAAGTTGTCGCATGTCGTAAAATATCGGCAGATTATGGAAATTATCGCTGTCAAAACAAATGATAGAGATTGCATCGTTCGCCAGGCCTTTTTTGTGTACTCCAAACGTATCTTTTGTTGCTGCGAATAATTATATCTGAACGGGAATTTAAATATTGATGGGCATCCAATATTATTGGAGAGGTAGAAGAAAATTTGAAATTCGTCGTATGAATAATATTTTTTATCAAGCTGATCGCTTAATTAATTTTGCCAATAAATAATTTATTAGATTTCTAAGAAAGCTTGGGCGAGCTTTACCTGACGAGTCTTCGTTAAGTTTGCGAGATATTTTAAGATTTAATTTAAATTTATAGCTATTCTTAAGTATAACTTGTTAGTTTTCCTTAAAAATGTAAATTTTCGAAAATACAGCTAAATAGCTTATAAGCTTGATATACATTGCACAGGAGATGAGACGCTTGAAAGCTCGCGGTTTAGCACAGAGGTCGCCTCTGCAGATATAATCACTGATAACTGTATTCTTTAAGAAGTACAATTATTGACGAAGCAAAGAAATGCGTCTTATTTATTTATTCGATAATTCATACACGTTCCTAGAGTTGAATATTCGTTAATAGATAAAGTTACCCTGTATACGGTAATAAACCTGTTATTAGCCCTGAATGCTTGAATATTTAATTTTTCGATTGCGCTCAGTTCAACCGAAGGCCGTAGCATAATTGAAGTTAGTCAAACAACACGTTCAAGACAAACAGGAAGTAGGTCAGCCAGATTTCCGTGGCACATTACTAAGTAGCAACAAAAACATTGTCACGAACTAAGAGGCAAACATCGACTGTTGCGAAAACTTGGAAGTTGCCTAGCCTTTTGGGTTTCTTTAGGCTCAACAAACTATGTACCCGCATATTTACTCTCTTTCAGTTTGTATACCAACACACATACATATACATACAACAGTTCGCTACGGCTGTTGAAGAAGAAGAACAAAACTCGAAAAAAGAGAGAGAGAGAAAAAGAGAGAGAGCGATGAAACAGCCACGCGATCGTTCGAAAAAGCCGTGTAAACGGCTGCTTGGAGATTCCCAGAAGGGGGTTGAAGGAATGCCGCTTCTTGCTTGGCTTTATTCGGAGAGACTTATAATTGCAGAGTAAGTGGTGCGGCGCGCGCGAGCGAGCGCGATCGATAAGGGCAATTCGTCCGACAAAGAGGATACTCCGCAGCAACGATCGATATCGAATTGCACTTCTTCCTCTCTCTCTCTCTTTCTTTTTTTTTAATTTTATATCTATACTTTCTTTTCACGGTGGTACGACATTTGTCGTGAAGCTTTTCTCTCGGATTGATTTTTTCTTTTCATCTTGCACTCTTAGTCTCGCATCAACCGATGTATATATTATACATACACCAGCAGCACGACAACGCGTTTCTTGTTGGCCAAGTTGACAACAAACTCACGCAACAGCTACTTATCGAGGTACTGTATACACATACACACAACGTATATACACCGCATTGAAAACTGGAGCGCGAGCACCGAATGAATATGCATCGAACGCGCGTAAGTGAGATAGGCGCTGTAGTGAGGGAGAGAGCATTGTCTGCTATATTGTACGTCGATAAACTCTCTCTCTCTCTCTCTCTCTCTCTCTCTCTCTCTCACACACACACACACACACACACTTGTAGAGCAGAATTGTATACAACATGGTACGGCTCCTTATCGGTAGAAGGAGATGATTTCTCCATACTGCCAGAGTGAGAGAGAGAGAGAGAGAGAGAGAGACAGACAGAGAGGGAAAGCCTGTTACAGTTGCTTTTGTTGCATATATATACTGGGCCGGAATTGACGCGGTGGGGACGCTTTTCTGTTCGCTGTCGCGCGCTTGCCCCAGACAGATACACACCTCTGCGATCGATTTCGCGATAACGAGCTTTTAGATCTCGACAAACTGATATATAGTGCTGAAATTGATTTTGTGAAGTGCGAGTTTTACATGATTGTTCCTTTTCTTTCTACTTGAATTGATTTATTTTTCGACATTAGCATTCATTGTTAATTACCACAAATGCTAATTAGCAGAGGTATTCGATAATCAATACACACGACGAGCGATGGGAACGAGATTCTACGTATATACATATATATACTTGCATGCAGTTAGCCGTGACACTTGAGGACAGCCGAAATCCGTCGAGCAAACCACAGTCACGTGCTCTCGACTCTTGCGTGGCACATATAAGCAGTGTGTGTCCTGTGCTTAGAGGCTGCCGCGCGAAAACAGTTCAGGAAATTCATTAGCGAGCGAAGCCCGCAGCAGCAGCAGCAGTCACTCGCGAGACACTTGCTGACGCGCCGCGGACGGACAGGTTTGTGGTCGCGCTGATGCGGCGAGTTCTCGGCGCCAGAAATTCGCGCTATGCGCGCGCGAGTTTCCGGATAAAAAAAAAATCTGCGGCTGTCGCGCGTCGAATGTCCAAATTGCAATGGCCGTCCAGCGCTCGCGACAATTAGCGTAATTTCAGCGATCGATCGACGAAACGCGGCGTCCAATTGCACGAAACTGACTTTCAGGCGTTTCATTATTCAATGAGTACTTTCGACTGTCTAGACGCTTATACCTCTCTCACGTGAGCGAATTCATCTCCCACGTACGTCCAAATAATGGCAGATATTTAAGGAACAACCTGCGAAATATTTGATCGTGGTCAGACGCAGCATAAAAAAAGAGCAACAACATTTTTCACGTGTTTTTTTTTGAGTTTGAGCGCGCGGGGCGACTTTGTGCAACGGATCCATATATACCTTCGTCCACGGCAATGTGCCGCGCGCCACTCATGCACTATTCACTCGGGCGAGTCTCTTGAATAAGTTGCAAGCTCCAAGTTTAGCCACCTACACCAAAAGCTCCGTTCTTGCGGGGTCCAGCCTAGCTCTCGCTCTGTTAGCCTTAGCCTGAGTAAAAAGTTTTCCTCATTAGACTAGCATCGGCTTGCGGCTTGCATTGTGGCTTTATGTGCCCCAGCTGAAAGCCGCAACTTGATTAACCGTTGAGAAATTGAACGATGCGCGTCCGTTCGAAATTTCGTTTTATTTTTTATTTTCGAGATTCGACTTCGAAAGGAATTAGTGCCTCGAGAAACTTGGCTTTTAGTACGTTGATGATCAGTTAAAGGACGTCTTCGAGTTCGAGAAGGTAGTTTGACTCTAATGCGACCAAGGAGTCTTTGGAAATAGACGACGTGTACCGTATTGCGAAGATCCAGACTGCCCGAATGGGTCTGTGCATTATTAGTTGGCCTCGTCGATGCTATTTGATGATGATATAGTTATTACGCGGTCTTAGCAAGTTCTAACTTGTCTACTGGTCTGTGTAACTGTTTTACGATAGTGTTGGTGCTAATTGGTCATTTTGCGCTTACTGAACTTTCAGCTCTCTGATTAATATGTAATTCATAATAAATTCAAGATGTGACTTATTCGTCACTCAGTAATTCGATTTCCAGTAAGATGATTTAATTTTCAAATTACCAAAGTAATTATAATTTCTGGGGCAAAACCTCTTATTAAATATCGATTTAACTTTACTTACCAGTTTACAGCAGCTTGGCAAAATTCGAGGAAGGAGTATATTTTGATTTCAACGAGTACAGTCTTTCCTCCTTTTTTCAAGGGAGCTAAGAAAAATTGAAAGTTTTCTTTATTGTTTTGTATATAAGAGTCGTCCTAATAAAGATATCACCGTGAAAACTTTTTCATCTCAAAATACTTGGAACAAGTTTCAGTTATCTTTCTTTGAAGTTTTAAAATCTCAACTATAACTTCCACGAAATTACCGTTCGTATAACATCTCATTTACTGAAAATAATTTAGTACCGAGCGCGAGTCTGAAAATTAGAATGAACGAAAAACATTTTTTCAAGGGCTCATTGCCTTCGTTAGAATCTGTAATTTTTTGGTAAAATCATTTTTTCGTTTAGTTCAATTATGCAAAACGTTAAATTTTGACGATTCATCGCGGGGTAATCTTCTCAATCGATTCAATTAGTGAATAAATATTTATCAATGTAATTGATTGGATTACGATGCGGTATGTTCGCTTCAACTTACTTACTCTTTAAAAATTTATAGCGCAGTATTTCTGCATGATATGCATTATTAAGTATTTTATATGTTACCTTACACAATAAATTGTAAAATAAATGCAACAAACCATGCAATCTCACGCGAAGCTTTCGAGAAAAAGTGACATCCGCGCGTAAAAGCTAGCAAAATATCAGCGCCAACAATGAGAGGGAGAAACTCATCCCTTCGCAGTAGCAGCAGCAAAAATCAACTTTGAACCGTTGGAAAAACGAAAAGGGGGAGAAAAGAAAAAGGTCTTGTGCGCGGCCACAGTCGAAGCGTTTACTGACGACTCGTCGTCGTCTCAAAGCTCTCTTTCGGTCCGCGCTTAGCCGAGCGCGAAAAGAAAGCGGCGCGAAAGAGTCACTCGGAAAATAGAGCTGCAAGAAGCGTCACGTCGGCTATATATCGATCGGTCAGTACTGCAGGAAACTCGAGACGCGTACCTTCGCAAATAGCCCGTCGCCGTCGTCGGCGTCCGGCAGTTTGCGTCTCTGAATGTTTCATCCGCTCGCTTTACTCGACGGCGTTGCCCCTCGTGTAAACTTTAACTCTCTCTCTCTCTCTCTCTCTCTCTCTCTCTCTCTCTCTCTCTCTCTCTCTCTCTCTCTCTCTCTCTCCATA
>JAWWMK010005637.1:0-29519 GCA_035047105.1 Galeopsomyia nigrocyanea
AAAAAACCGTCATTTCTCGATATATATAGATATAGTCTGCCATGTTATACTTGGCTACTACGTGATTCAAACCTAACTTAACTTTTAGTTGACTTGCGTAGTTGGTGTGCAACTCCCTTAAATAATTGAAGTTTGGATTTAATTATAACATTTAGTATTTGGTAGATAATTATACATTTTTCTTTTATTGAATTTGGATTAATAATAGATCTGTTATTCGCCTATTGGCAAATAAAATTATGTTTTGTTTCATCAAAATAACAAATTGGCCCCACGTGTGTTTTTATTTAACAAATAAAAGCCTTCACCGCTTATCCCCCTTATGCATGTTTTTTTTATTATTGTACCGATGAATACGTAAAAAAGCACTTACAAACAGCACATGTAGATAAAATGTCGCGTATTTTAAAGATGAATTAAAACAATATATTAGATGCGTATAATTAATTATTTTATGCAAAATCACAGATTAAACTATTCCTCACTGTTCTCGTGTGTGCCTTAATAGGACTTAGACTTAAAAAAACGGATTCTGTTTTAACGGTCCACCTGTTAGTCTAAGTTTCATCCAAAACAAATCCATTTTTCGAAGCTATCCGCTCTTCATTTCTTTAATTGTAAACATCTGCCAAAGTTTCAAAGGAGAAAAGTTGGAAATACTTATGACAAATATTCTGCCATTACCGTCGCATTGCCCTCGACCAGTTATTTCAAGTTTTTTTTTCAAAAACAAACTTATGTTCATGAGACTTTGGCAGAAGCTTCAAATTTGAAAAATGAAGAGCGGATAGCTTTGAGATATTCAAAAAATATGTTCATTTCGGAGAAAACTAGGAAAAACGTGTGGGCCGATAAAACAGGAATCTTTGTCGGCATCCACATCCCCTTCGATCGGTGGGCCATTACTCCAAAAATTTTTGTCCTATAGGTAAATAACCATCTTATTTTCCCATGACATGATCATCTGCAATTATTATTAATCTATTAGCAATCTACTCTGGTTCATCTAAAATTATACGCTCTGCAAGAAAATCTCGTGAAAAACGTTATTTTACATTCTATTTATCACCGTCTCCCAACCTGAACCAAAATCATCAAACGCGTCATTATATTATCATCAAATTCATCTAAAAAAAATCTTAACGTGATAAATCAGCTCGACCAAAATCATATCACATCAATTTCACGCATGATAAGTGTTTCAAAATTCAATTGATCACGCGGAGCAAAGCGAACGTAATAACAGTTTCCTCGTATAACGAAGTATCGTAATTCGTGCACGCGCCCCCGCGCACCGCACGCAGCGTTCGGGGGTTGCATTTTGTCGGCGCGGCGAGGAGCGAGCGCGAGTCGGTCGAGGCGGCACGTGACCCCCTCGAGAGAGAGAGAGAGAGAGAGAGAGAGAGAGAGAGAGAGTACGAACCCCCTGCCACTTAACCTCACGCCCCCCTTCGTATACGTATACTGTATGTTTTTTTTTCTCTCGGTGAATTTGTTTTTTTTTTCTTCTTTTTTCTGGAATCGAGATGATTTACGCGCGAGATTTTTTATTGTGGGAATAGACCGCTAATGAAGTCATGCGCTGGGAAACTCAATTTCTGTATGTTTTTTTTGCTATTAACGATAAAATTTTACGATGCGAAAGTTGAAAAAACGATTGACGAATACACGAACGGGTGTGAGTTCGTACGGGCGTGTTTCTATTATTTGTTCGCCGTGAAACTTATGCTATAGCTCTCGACAAGTGGCAGGGGACATGGTTTGTCGGTCTTCTCTCACGCTCCATGCGGCGATCGATGATTTGTTTGAATTATTTCGGTCTGTTTTTATTTTATTGGGGTGAATAAGAGAAATACTTCCTGTGACGTGATACGATGAATCGATGATAGAAATATAGGTAGCCATTCATATGCGGTAATGATTTGTTGATTTTTCAACACGGGAGATTTCATTTTTTGTGAGTTCATGGAATAAATTATTGTGTTGTTTTTCCCGTTCTTTCACCGCACCGTAGAAATACGATTATAAAAATGGTATCGCTGGATAATTTGACTTAAAATACATATCATACAGACCAATTTACACTTGTAATAATACAATAAAGATATCCAACGAAATAGAATTTGCAAGAAAAATTGTCTTAATTTTGCGAGTAAACGATATCGCGAAGGCTTATCCGCTTGGATAATCTCAGGTGTAGAGAAAGAGAGGAAAAAAAAACATTTTACGTTTGCCAATAAGATGTCGAACGAACGGTGAAATTGTCCGTCGATTATCATAGAAATGAGCAAACGGCTTACTCGTCGTCGGCGGCTGTGGCAAGCTTTGAATGAGCTGTAAATCAAAGTGTTTAGGGCCGCCTGTCGTCGCGAATACGCCGTTGCAGGTGCGAAAACTTTATTATTTCGCCGCCGAGCTGACTTTTACTCGCTGCTGCTGCTGGACGCAAAAATTTGGATCGAATTTTTTCCCTCACACGTCCAATAAATACGAGTGGGCAATTGTGACAAATGAAGCTATTGCGGGTGAAATCGAATTTACAACGTGCGAAAACTAATTAGTACAGTTTGAGAAGAAAAAAAAATTTATGTTACGACAGTTTTGCAATATATTCGCGTGTGGTGCAAGATATAAAACTAATGACAGTAATTCAACTATCTTACTGAAGTTTCTAAAACTCATTTCATATTCATTCGGTTTCTTAATACACACAGCGTCATCCAATAAATATACTATTTACGTATCTTTATATGGGGAAAAAAAGTTCCGAATTTCCTCGCGCAAATTAGTTTCTCCGCTAATTTTCGAATCAGATTTTCATGTCTCAATAGACATCGCAAATCAACCGCGTCAATCTAAAACAACAGAAAGGCCGCACACGCATCACTATAAGAAAATAGAAAACCACACAGCACGGCTGACTCGACGCAAAATGCCCAATGTATTATAACAGTATGGCAAAAAAAAGCAACGCGATGGTAATCAGCGCGGTATGGCATAGAAGTATAAGGCGTTGTATATACACAGTGGCTCGTCGCTCGATTGACGTGTGAAAGCTTTAGGTTTATTATTTCCTACTGGCATAGCTGCTGCTTTGACAGTGACGTGCGAGCGCGCGAGCGCAAAAGGTGTCTTTTATGTAAGTGTCGCCGCCGTTGGTGTCAAGTACTTTATCGCCAACCACGATCCTCATTCTATACATCTCGTGTTATGTATGTGTGTGTGTGTGTGCCGTGCAATTACGAGGCGCGAGGATAATACGGAAGGGACATCGTCATTTCTGACTGAATAGCTTTCGATCGCTTGTGTTTTTTTTCTTTTTTTTATCTTTATCTCTCATTCCTCTTTTGGATACGCGCGTGTTTGAATTCTTATGTGTATAGGTTTGATTATGAGTGTAATTCGTGTACGATTTTATCACTTGTAGTCTCTTGTGCACGAATAAATGGAAGATATAAATGGCTGGTTAGTTAAGAAAGTTTATTAAAAAAAATTTTCAGTGTTGCGAGATGAAGTTATTGATTGTTGAGTTGAATTAATTGATTTTTCTCGACGATTTATGAATAAACATAAGGTACGAGTACCTAATACCGCCACTAAGATGTTAAACAGCCATAACTATTTACCGCGAGCGAATTTTTTAACGTACGTGGCTACATTTGAAAGCTGCCCGTTCACCCTTTGAAATAATGCCTCGCACGGTCAGTTTGATGATGCTCAACCCAAGTTATAACAATTTGAAGAAAAACTCTTATTTTTGGTGTAAAAAAATGAGCGTACCTAATACCGCCACTTTAAGAAAAACGTATTTTGGCAGATGACAATATTGTTTGATAATGAAAAACAACTTCCCGTATCAACATTTATCATGAAGACGTGCTATTTTCATATGATAAATTATGTCGTAATGTCTGAATTATTCATTAACACTGGTTTGAAAAATAAACTAGAAATTGACCATTGTACGTTGATAATTGATCGAAATGATTTTTTTTTAATTCTTTTTTTTAGATCTTTTTTAGTTTCTCTATTTGAACAAAGAAGTGCAAAACTGCATTAAGAAAAATCTAATTGAAATTTTTACCCATCGTTTATATAGGAAGTGGCGGTATTAGGTTCAATCGAATGAAAATAGTAACTGGGGCAGCATTTGGCTTATTTAATCACTAAAGAAATTTCTGATGAGTGCTTTTGAAAGGGTAAAAGAAGACGAATCGCAGTTTTATGCTTAGACATATTAGACTAGTTAAAATAACATATATTCGTCCACAAAAATTTCGAAAAGTTGGAAAATTGGCTCATCCAGAGCATAAAACCGCTCGTGTAAAACGAATTTCGTATTCGGATATGATTTAAATCATTGGAACTTTCATTACTTAATAGTACAAACATAATACGGCGTATCACTGTAGCAAGCGTATATATTTGAAATACCAGCAACTGGCGGTATTAGGTACACGTACCTTATATTTTTTATAAAAATTACTTTTGAACAATGAAGCATAAAATTCAAAAAAATCTTGATTCACAAAAATGGCAAAATAATTCATATATCTCGTGCACCTTGCACATATAAAAAATATATCCTTCCCGAAAAATCGGAGTTTCGCTATCACCTTCAAGAGATCAACAAGTATACACCTTCCACCGTCCACGCAGAAGAGGCTCGTTGAAACGATTGTCTCCTCGACACTGAAAAGCTTATCAGTGTTTCTCTTTGGCTCCGTGAACAAGTCGTATGTGTCCCAATTAAACAATAACCTGCTCTCTTATTCCGGCAAAACGAGGGCCAATTTAGATCGCGTGCGCCCTCTCTTTCTCTCTTTCCCTCTCTCTCTCACTCTCCTAACAAATTGGCGAAATAAATCGTGCGCCATTGTTCGATAAATCACCGCGCGATCTCGCGCTCCGGATATAACTTATAATTGAAGTGGGTATATACTCGGTGCAGCGAGACGGAGACATATACGCGAGAGCCTGTTCCACTTTGCGAATGGGGCATGTGTTGTTTGCGCGCGGCGCAAGAGATCTCTTAGCTATGGCTCTGGCTTCTTTTGCCCGTACGTCTCGACTTCGCGCCACCGCGACGACGATGCACGTTTCGTTCCACCCAGGCGATATATATATATACGCATTTGTGTCTGTACTGCGGATCATGCTTTTTACGTTTATGTATAGATCGTTTTGTTTGATTTTGGGGAGAGATTTGCAATGTATGTTTTTGAAAAATCGTGTTCATATATATTTTTTATGTACCAAAGAAATTGATGTAGATATCATATTCTGTATTCTGTATTCGAGAATCACAAAAGTGAAACTGATAATTATTTTAATTATAAGAAAAAAATTTATGCAAATAGATTGATTTTTGTCTAGGCTTGTGATAATTCACCAATCAGAATTAGATTTTTTTTCATATTGAAATTCTCGGAAAAACCCTCTAATTTCAATTTAATTCTCATTTTAATTTTCATTGTTGTAAGTTTTCAATCATAAGAATTTTAATAATTCTCAAGATTTTATCTGTTTGAAAAATGAGTTTTTATTTCGTTTCACTTTTTATCTAATTCTCTAACCACCTTGGTCATATAAAGTTTATAAAATATATGACATAAAAAGGAAAATGAACAATTTCACTTAGATCTTGACAATTTTCGAAATTTTAATATTTAAAAAACAAGCTTTGGTTACTTATCACTTTTTTCCGAAAACTTATATCAGTTTGGGCTAAAACATAAATCCGTTAAAAATTGTAAGGTCATTAAAAATATCGATGCGACATTTGAGTGAGTGGCCCTTCGGTTCTTGCCGTGTACGGTTCATATGAATATGTGTGCAGCTCGATAAAAAAAAAAATTAATTGTTAGTTAATAAGTGATCCCATTTATTACTAGTTTGAATGGTTTATTAATCTAAAAAAAGAGATAGGAACAACATATCAACATTAATCGGTGCTAATAAATCGTAATAAAAAATGTTTTTGTTGGTACACGTTTTGTTTCATACGGTACATTTTACGTAGAAAACTTCTTATGATAAATTGCTAATAATACCTGAAGATGATCACCCACCGACTGTTTTCTACGAAAGGTACATATGTATGTGTATAATACAGAAGATAATAGGTCAGTTGATAAGGTAATAGGTCTACCGTATCAACTGACGCTTAGTACCATCAGTAGATTTTTCCATACATAATTTATTACCATTCGCCAGTAAGCCGATAACGCCGATAAGGTAGGTCGCATCCATTTTTTATTCAATTTTGCCAGTAAAATAAAAATAGATAGAAAAGTTTCTGAATAATAAATAAATAAATATCATATCGAAGTTTGTGATCCATCGTCAAAAAATCAACGCTATTCAAAATCAAATCATCAAAGCTATTCAACTTCATTCAAATTTAGATTGATTCAGTTTGAAAACATTGTTTTATATTGCTTTTGGTATAATAATAATAAAAAATGTAAAATGCTTATAATTTATATTTTGATATTCTGATCAGCAGTTACAAATTCAGTAGCAAAAACTCATAACTTTTTTAAGACATTCTTCATGAAACTGTAAAATTAAATCGATCCATAAAATTATTTTTGCCCGCAATATTTCAAATTAATCAAGCGTTCTCGACCAGCTTTTAACCCTCATCAAATAAACATGCCAACAAACAAAGCATCACTCACCGCACATTTACCTCTTCTTATACTCTCAAATTAACACAACCAACAAGCATTTAACTCCCGCCAGCCAGCCGATGGTTATCGCGTCAATTGTTTTCTGCACGCTCGCAATCTACTTAACCCCAAAAGATACACAACTTACACGCACATTTCCATATAAAAAAAAAGAAGAAGAAGAAAAATTAAACTCAACATGACACGCAAAGGTCGTAAACTCGACACTTACCAAGTATGCGTGACAATCATCGAAGCTCGTCATCTCGAGCTCAACGCCAATCCAATGATAGTCGTGCGAGTCGGCAATCGCAAGAAAAAAACCGCAGTGCGCAAGACTACTGACAACCCTTACTACAACGAGGTACGTATACATACATAAGTTTAATTTGATTTCGCTGCAAGTTTTAGACGAGATGCGGGTTTTGGTTATATATTGAGCGCTCGAATTTTCGCAAAACGAAAGAGAGGCATTTGAATTGCCGACGAGGCTGAACTGCGCGCACCCTCCATCCGACTTTGATCTAATTTTTCGCTTCATATGAAAGTCAAATTTTCCAATGCACATATACCTGACAAATGGCCGATGGGAAATTTATTCCTGTTTGAAAATACTCTGCCTGACCCCCTCCCCCCCTTTCGGTAATGCATTTCCGATGTGTTTGATTTTTCATTCAAACTTTGTAATACGCTCGTTAATTTCATAATTAATTATACTCTACGTCAGAGAATCCCACCGGAATCGTACTATAAACGTGGATCGATTGATCATATAATTCCCGACAAATGAGCGCTCGTCAAGCGAAATCCAACCGTTAACGAACATTTCGGTGTACATTAATTTCAAACGATAATGCATTCCATTTTGACACAACATTAAAGCGCTCCGAAATTTCACAAAATTCAAAGCTTAGCCATAAATAAAACTCGATAACACCGTACAATAAACCGAAACAAACATCTCTCTCGCGCGTATAACTTTGATCTCTCGCTCTCGAGAACCGCATCTCGTCGTCTAAACTGTCGTCTCTCGTGGTTCAAAGTACTTCGTGTTCGAGCTGACTTGCACGATGGAGTCACTGCTGAGTACGCGCATCGAGTTGGCGGTGTACCTGTGTGGTCGCCTCGGGCGTAATAAGTTTCACGGTTCATGCGATTTCGAGCTCGCGACCGTCTGGGATCAACCTGGTAAAGTTCACGATAAAGTTCGCTCGCAATCTTTGTGTAGTTTGTACTCACCGAGTCTTGTACGTGTGTGTCTTGTTCATTGTGATAGATCATCAATATTACCATAAGTGGGCGATGCTTACAAATCCACGTGATCCCACCGCTGGCACCAGAGGATACATCAAGTGCAATATCGCCGTTCATGCTAAGGGATATAGAATGAGGGTACCACCTGACACCGATGGCGAGGATGATATAGAAGGGTGAGTCGATAAAAAAAGAGATAACGCTATATCTATCGTGTAACTCCGCGAGAAAAATATTAATTTGACAAATCAATACTCGAAAGCTGGAACTAGATTAAACTACACGCATATGCACTTACACATCCATATTCGTAATACGGAAATTTTAGCAAAGCTGATTGAAAGCTGAAACACATCGCATGCATGCACGTAATGCGCATATAACTACTGTAACGACGTTATTATCCGCGTTGCGCTAGCTGCATTATACTCATACTCTGGCGCATATAGTAGAGAGAGAATGTTGCACGTGCACAAGCCCTGTGCAGCAGCAGAACTTTGTGTGTCGGGGGGTAGAGAGAGCTTAAAATTGACTGACGTGCATTTTGATCGGGCGACAGATGATGCCCTCGAACGTCTATTTAATGGATGACTCGAAATTGAACGGGATTTTGATAGACACACACGCACACACACACACACACGCACGCGCGCGCGGACACTATTTTTTCGCGAAAACTTTTTTTAACGAGCTTTCGTTTTACGATCGGCTTACTCTTTTATTTCTTTTACCCGAGCGTTGTGAAAAATTGAATCGATAAAAAATGCATTACGAGCGGATACAATTTTTCGAATCGCAGGAATTTGTTGTTGCCGTTGGCCGACTCGAAGTACTTTGCGACGAGACAACGCGCGAGATACGTGTTTACGATACATCGAGCCGAAGATACACCATCCGATGGGAAATACTGCGTTTCCGTTTCGTTCGCTGGGATGAAGGTAAACTTTCAATATTACTGTGTGTGCAAAGGGAAACGAGTGTTTATTGTGTACGTAATGATTTTCTACTTGGCGAATTGTGTAACTACGCTGCACTTTAATAATTTAAGAGCATGCAGTCGGGTATGGAAGTATGAATTATTTACATAGCTGGTTTGTAAATGGAACGGTGGCGAATCAATTATTAATGTTTTCATTTGTAACTGCAAAACCGAAGTTTTTTATTTATAATGACTCCGTCGAAAAAGGTTTTTCATATGTAAAATATCTCGTTTCGAAGAAATTAAAAATTGCAAAGCGATTGATTATTAATCTTTTCGAGGCATCATCAGTATTGCTTATTCAATCTCAGATTTCAATATTAGATTCACCGAAGTCGAGGTTCTTATACGAAAAAAAGTTGGTGCAAAATATCGAAATTCGAAATAGATTTTCAGAAAATGACATTCCTCCAAATCGAATCATCGATATCCGCCAGGAAAATAAAATAAAATTTTTTGTACCGGATAACGTTCGAAATTGTATTAGTCTCATATAATCCATCGCCGCAATGTCTCTCGTCGGATGTATAAATGCGAATGGATGTAACGTGTATGCCCCCGCCGATAAAAATTTGAATAACTCGCGCTCCGCGCGTATGCCGTATAGTACATCGCGCGCCTATTGAAATTTTTGCGGGACTTCGATTTTTCATGTTTATAGAGCTATACACCCATTGCCGGCATCCTCTTTATTTTTTCTCCCATCCTCCCAGCTGTCGCGCAATGGCTTTGCATTTTATTGTGCGCGCTTTGGCCGTGTGCACGTGCAGCGACGGTTATATATTTTTTCTTCTTTTTTTTTTCGGGGATTCTATAGAGAATCTTGAATAATGGAAGAATGAATGGGAGATTTTTTACTTTGCGAAGGTTTTTACCGACTCACTGTCGTTTACTTTGAGCTTGTGAAAAATGAATGTCGATGTGATTTTTCACGAGGAAAGTAATTTTTTTTCTTTATTACATTTTTTTTCGGTGGATGATTTTAAGATTACAAGGAAACTTTTTTTAGATGATTGAGAATAAAATTATGTCGAAGCAATATTTCACGAGAATAGTTTTCACGAGAATATTTTTTAACGGATTTTGAAATTAATTAAGACTTGAAATATTTTACTTTGAAATGAAATTCACATTCCTATAAGTAATCCAGCTTCCTATTCAAAATTGAATTTAAAGAGAAATATATGCATTGAAGAGCGAATATCTTTTATTTTTATTCATCCATATTTTTCAATGCAATCTGTCACTACAACTGGAATATACGACTGCGGTGAAAAAAAACAATAGAAATCTGTGTATGAATGGACGGAACGTGATTTCAAAAGAATAAAAAAAAAAACTAATGGTTGAATACTTCTACATCCATATATTCATTGTATATATTTTATTATGTACTGGAGAAAATTCTATGTACACTCGCGAAAAAAAAAACCAAAAACCGTTCCAACGTAAAAAAAAACTCATGATTAATCCTCTTCCGAGTAGAAACTTGATGAAAAATTAATTATTTCACGTTGTTTGCAACAAACATCAAACTTAAATTAAATTTCCTCGCCTCATCTACCAGGCGTCGACAACCTGCGTGGAAGACGAGCAAGTCGACGAACGTTTGGTGTTCAGCGATATGTTTCCACCGCTTTGCCATCGGGCGAGAATCATCCTCAAGAGACGTAAGTCCAGCCTTACCAAAAGCGAGGAGGTCGCCGTGTACTTGCTGAACTTTAAAAACATTTCGAATTCCGGAGAATACGGTGAGTTTTGAACTACGTGAATTATTGATTTTCTTGGGAAATGATGTAGGTCAAATGATTATTGATAAGTTGTCGTATGGAAATGACTGTTTCAATTCCTTTGAAAGTACCGGAGATGGAATTAATTCGTTCCTGGAAGTGTTCGAATAACGAGATTAAAGAAGTTAATAGATGGAGAACGTCTCGAGAGAAATTGTATTGGATTTACGTGATAAAATTTATTCCGGCTAATATTCTTTCGCAGCCAGAAATTATATTCCGACGTAATAAAAAAATTTTCTCTACGATCAAAATAAAAAAAATCATTTTTTTTCGATAATATTTAATATTCCAAACAATCGCGAAGTAATTTACAATTCTCAATTTTCAGCGGTAACAATTTCGAATACAAAACAATAGAAACGAAACCAACAAAAAGCAAACTTTTTCCATTACTTCAAACTTTTCATTGCTCCAGTAGTAGTTACATTAATTAGTGCCGCACAGATAGAATAAAAAGACCTACCAAAGCGAATCCACGGCAATAGAAGTTTAAGGTCACAAAAAAAGGCTCCTCTTTTTTTTTCCCCTGAGCAGGCAAATCTCGCTACTGAGTAAATCCACCGGGAAGACTCGGCGGCTCGCAAAGTGAAAAAAGAAAGTTAATCTAAGCGACACTCAAAGGAGTAGCGCCCATTGTCTTTTACGCGCTCGATTTTCAAATTAGAGTGCCGCGGTAGAATCCCTTTCTAAGCGCTCGACTTTTAAGTACTCCTTTTTTTTTTTTCGACAAAAAAAAAAAAAAAAAAAAGAAAAAATGCCAGAATGCAATAACGATAAACAAAGGACTGAAAAGAAAAAAAAATGAGTAAAACGTTGCTGAAATTTTTCACTGAAAGGAGTATTGGAATCGTTCCATATTTATTGTCCAATTTATACTCGTGTATGTGTCTCTTCCTTTTCTGTTTCCACTTTATTTAGCTTTTTCTTATCGCTCTGTGCTTCGCTACATCTGTCGTTGCGCGACTCTATTTTATTTCCATTTCATTTGATTCCAAAACGCAAGAGATTGCCAAGTGAAAAATCGATTTCAACGAAGCTACGTCGTAATGATTCTTTTTTTTTTTACCCGGAAATATGCCAAAAGTAAATAAAGAAAAAAAAAATAACATTTTCGCATATTGGACAATCCTTTCATCTCTCATGCGCATAAGGTCAAATTGAAAAAGTGCCAAACGTGATAAAACGAAAACTTTTTACGCGCGCGCACTTTCCTTTCAAGCACATACATGTACTCTAGAAGATAAAAAAAAAACGGGAGAAGTGCATTCACAAAATATTTTCCTTGTGCTTCACTTTCGTGTATATATCTATATCTACGAAAATGTAATGAGAAACGTTGTATCGTAGAGATTCCGTAGCCGTGGATGCCCATACATATCCGCGGAGTTTTCTACGTCCAATTATGTAGAAAGGCGCTCGCTCGCTGGGATTTCAGTTTCTAAAGGATTGCCTAGGACTTGTGCCAACTCGCCAAGACAAAGACCCACGCGGATTTTTCATTTTGTAATGCCTGCCTTTTTTTTCCTCCCCTCAGACCCGAGCCTCTCTCTTCGTACTCTCGTGATCCCTAAGCTTTTCGGATTCTATTTTACTTTCGCCAGGCAACTTTTTTTTGTGTCTTCTTCCGCGCCGACTTGTGCTATCTCTCCTTTGTGGTTTCAGCAAATACAGACGGAAAGTTGGATCAGATCGTCCTAGAAAATTTGCCCTCCCCCCAGCCGACATATATGGTGTCGTAAAGTTTTATTTTCTTCCTTTTTGCTCGAGATTTCGCGTACTTTCGAATGGAATTGAAAAATGCTGCGGTGGAGACAAAACACGAAAAAGGTTGTTTCTCTTTCAATTAGCGATAAAAAAAATCGATATCCAACGAAACAAAAGTTTCTCTTGCATCGTCATTTTTCTCCAAAGATATATATTTCGAATGAAAAATATAACGCGATAACGTATATACGTTATCAGAGTGATTGAAAAGCAAGATTATCGTATCTGAAAATAAATTCATTTCCTCACGGAAGGTTTCCTGCCGACTTTTGGCCCGTCGTTCCTGCACTTGTACGCCGACTTAGCAGACTCGAACGGACCGATTTATCGTGGTCGACTTCTACTCTCTCTGAAGACGGAAATCGAACGGATAGAGGATGCCTCTGACACCGGTGTCCATGTTGAACCTGCTGCATCTATCATTGAGGTAAGGAGAACCCAAAACTTTAACGGATGAAAACTTCTCCATCCGTCTTTTGCGAGACTTTATCGTGATGAATGTACGCCGTGCATGCTACTGGTGTTGAACGATGATTTTGGATTTCGAGTGTGTTGACGAGGATGAGAGGAACTTTGATGGATTTTAGCTGGAACGGCGATGTGAATGTGATTTATTTGTGTACTTTTCAAGGGACTTTGCAAATAGTACAGTTTGTGAATTTCAGTTACTTGAGGGTCATGTTATAATAGGATATAAGTAGTATAAAGAGAAAATAGTCGGACGTATAAAATTTTTCGCTACTATAATAATAATTTCAGGAAAAATAAAAAATAATTATTCAGATTACAATGATAAAGAATTGAATAAGAAATTTTAACAAATATATAAATTTGAAATTTACCTACAAAGAAAAAATTTTCATAATCCTCATCAAAGCAATAATTCTCTTAAACCTCGCCGCGGCGGAACCGCATACCTTATTTCCGTGTTCCGGCTGAAAATGAAAATTCAGATGCAACTCGCGCGAGTATAAGAGAAAGAGAGAAAAAAGCAAGGACTAAGAATTCTCTCATTTCCTGTATTTACTAGCGGCGCTTCGTTTCCTTATCTCGCCAAAGTAGAGCGAGGTGATACGCGTTTTGCATTTTGCGAAGACTTTGATAATAATAGTAATAATAAAAAGGGAAGAAATGGTCGAGTCACTACTGGATACGTACTCGATGTGGAATAATATTGTGGGATAATCGATTTGTAAAAGATATTTTTATAAAAAAATCCTCTGCGATGGGATTTGTTATATCGTAATATTGGATTTTATTTTTATAAGCCTAAATACTGTGAACATACTCTTCTGAGATTACCACTCTCTCGAATTTCGGTCCATCACGGTTCAAGCTTCTAACGAATGTTAATACTACATAGAATCGACGAACTAAGTTTCGTTGAAATCGTTCTTTGCGCTCCGAAGTCACTAATCGCGGTTAGCGACTTCGCCAACGAAGCGTATAGCTACTTGGACGGCCATTGGGTAAAGTCAGCAGTCTATTTTTTTATTATTCAACAGGGCGTTGTTCGAAGATAAAACGCGAAGCAGTTGCTCTTGAGACACGACTGCATTACGTTGGCACTAAGAATTTTGGCAACGACCAGTAAACGACAATTTACACGATTTTGGAAAATGTTGCCAAATTACAGAGTAAAGCTAACGAAAAGTCCTGTAATATTTTTAATGTATGCAAAGATGACTTCGAAAGATATTTATAAAGAGTCGCGTCCGGATGGGTTAAACTTTAGATAAAATATGTTTTTGCAAAACAAAAACAAATGTTTTTTATTTTCGTTAAATTTTTAGATTTATTTTTAATCAACTTCTGACTTAATTAATTTTTCTATATAAGTATCTCTGATATATAGATAATCCATAACAGAACTATAAAAAAGCTAAAAAAAAAATGGAAATGGAAATCCCTTTACAGGCCAGTCTATGGCGAACGGACGAGTACTTGCTGGTAGGCGTGCTCTTCGACGCGTGCATGATCGATCGTGGAATACTCGCTAGTGGCAAAACGGCGAGCATCGGATTGAGCCTTGGCAATGCCGGCAGCGACGTGACGACAGGTATTTCAAGGATGTAAAAGCACCGGCTCATCTATCGTATCCATCCTTCAGCCATGTACATTCTATTATTCGATGAATTCTTTATGATTCCTTTTTTATCGTTCGCGTTAATGTTGAATGAAGAAATTGAACTCCATCATTTTCAAAAGAAATGTTGAAACAATAATTTCAATTACAATATTCAATATCCAAAATGAATTAAAAAAATAAAATAAATTGAATGTAAAAAATTGTCGTAAAAAGTTTGCATTGAAAGCCAAAACACCAAGTGGCAAGCTTTCACGCGTCCGTCCAAATAACAATCAACAATGGAGATCCCGGGGAATGGTTTGTTTCCAGAGACAGAATCCGGAACGGGACATGCCACTCCGGACAGTCGCAGTGAAACTCCCGCCAGCATAATTGTCGGCCTGGATCAGAGGTACAACTGCATGCCGTTCGGCACGAAAAAACCGTGTGTTTTTGTCAAGTCCCGATGGCCGAACACCGAGTGGCGTGTGAGGAATTCCAATCGACTCTGTTGCATTGCTAGTTATCTCGTGAGTTTTTTGTTAATTTTCTTTCTAATAAATTGTTTTTTTAAAATAAAAAATAACTTGTTTTGCCACATTTAAATTTCGTACATTTGATAACACTATAAATTGAAACATTTTCTACGTATCGCAATTAAAAATCCAAATACACGGAAAATTCCAAGCATTCATAGCTTAAAATCAGGTAGAAAAGAACTGTAAGGGTGGGGGGAGAAGGAGGGTGAAGAAGAGATCTCGCCTACGCGACCCAAATGCGACAAATCTTAACTCAAGCATCAGCTCGAGAGAGGCGAGGGAGAGAGAGAGAGAGAGATGCTACAAGGAGGAGATGTAAGAGGGAATGTAAAATGACTTGGGGGAGGGGAAGCCAGAGAGATGGAAGCTAAGAATGAATGCCGCTTGGGATTTTAACGCTGTTAATTGGCTTCACTTTGATAAGGTCATCTCATTTTTTTTTCTTTCTTTCACATCGAGTAAGTGAGCCAAGGGCATTTTTTATGTTTCGATGAGCTATTCAATGATAATTACCGTTCATCGCTCTTTGTTTACTCTGGAAATCAACCTCGTTGAAATGATTAAACCATTCCTCGCATCCTTCACCTTCCACGCGAATTTTATTTCGTAAGAAGTATTAAATAGCCGCGAAAAAAAAATTTATCTACAAACAATCGAAATTTTTCGCTGACTTGTAATCCCACTGGGATGTAGTAAATTTCCTCTTCCCGGAAAAAAGACACAAAAAAAAATCGCTGCATAATTTGGCTGGATTAGAAAGTAGCTGACGGCCAATGGAACTTAATTTCGCTGACAGTTTAATATTCGCCAAGCGCGGCAGTAGCAGCTAGCATTGGAGTTAGATATCCGCGTGTGACCCACTTGCAACACAATGACTCGGAAATACACACATACACACACACGTGAGGGGAGAAACAGCGTGTGCGATTGTTTTTGACACTTGGCAAATGAGAAACATTCAAAAACTGACTTTTCGATTTTTTCTTCTTCTCTCTCTCTCTCTCTCTCTCTCTCTCTCTCTCTCTCTCTCTCTCTCTCCAGCGTATGGGACTCGTGACGTTTGAAATTGTAATCCTATGTTGAATTAGAGCTCCATTGTGCAATCTTTTAGTTAAAAATCTAATGATTAGAAAGGAAATTGAAATATTTTTTTGTAATTCAATGCAAAAAAGAATCTCATCGAATATCATTCAAAAATTAATTTACAGGAAACCGAATTAGAAAGAATAGAATCATTGCTCTCTTTAGAAAACGAGAAAGTTTATCTCGCCTACAACGCGACGATGTGCCACCTCAAACGCTGCTGTGTCGGATACTTAAACAGCTTGCCAAGCTTCGCAACCGTTTGCAAAGGTGGCAACGAAGAAAACGTTCAGTCTTGTTTGACGACTCTGGACAGGCACCGACTGAGTCACTGCAGGAGGGAAATCGAAAGAGTTCTGGAAAGAGTGAAAATCAATGGAGAATTGACGGATAATCGGTTCATCAGAATTGCCATGGCTCACGCTTACAAGCATCGTCAGACTATCAAAATGCTGTGCGAAGACGTATGTATTTCCGTTTTCAATTTTTTATCAATTGCAGTATTTTTTTTAAATCATTTTTTTCCGTAAAAAAAAAAACATTCGAAAAGCAATTTTGAACATCAATAAAACGTCGTCTCTCGTCAAAATCAATTAGCTAGTATAACTGCACTGCAATCGATAACAACAGCAAAAAAAAAAAAAAAAAACTATTGCCAATTAAAAGAAAAATCCACTTTTTTTTAGCCTCAGCACAGTCTACCCGATGTGTTTCTCTATCTCCAAACGACAACGCGCCACTTAGCTTTCGCGCGTTTGCCATCCACGACAATCACCTACGCGATCGAACGTCCCGAACGTGGCGTGAATTGTGGCAAACGCTTGGACGTATTCCTTCATCGTCGCGGCGACGAATCGGATCGACAACCAGCTTGCAAGCTCGAGCTTTTTCTCTGGCTTGGCGATTCGAGATTCGCCGACGAATGTTGGGCCTCGTTACCACCGGGATTTATAGTCGGCGATAAAACGACGATGTTCCCCGAATTTTTGGAGTACGAGAAAGTGTCGGTTAGTATATCGATCGATATCATCGATAATCCATATAAATTGAAATTTCCATTACGACGTTATAGAGTGCGGAGTGCTACAAGTATTACGAGATATCCCCCCGAGTCGCGAGGCGAACAAGCGATCGGCATTAATGTTAATGCGCTAATATTGTATGCAATGTACACGCGCGAGAGCGGTATAAGTGGCGATAATGTGAATTCATAGGTCAATAATCTAAACGTGTCGGTCGTCCACTCGAATACACACGTATATATACATGTATATGTACATACAAACAATATCCGCTTGGGAAATGCTACACGTGCTCAAGCCGCAACGCAGTTAATTCAAATTCAATCGCGAATGGAGATAGTTAAACCAATTACAGCGTGAGGGAGGGAAACTATTGCACTCGTCATTAGACAATTTTAAATTTTGATGTAATGCAAAATGTGTGTTTATTTATGGGCACACGATTCACGTTTTTTTAATTCTTAAATGATGGAATTTTAAAAAATGGGGAAAATTTTTGTAGAGGAAGCTGTATAAAATTATTGGACAGGAAAACTAAATAATTAACCTTAAAATTTGAAGAGAAAAGGCGCCTCTTTACCACCCATATCACAAAGTTTCAAAATTTTTAAATTAATGGTTTTTGCAGTAGGATGTAAAGAAGTATAGAAATTGAAATGCCAAAGACGATTAATGAGTAAAAATTTCATAGTAAACGGATATAATATATCATTGCAAGTGGAAAAAGTATCCGCGGAGAAAAAAAGTAATCCGAGCCTGTAAAGTTGTATATTTCAGAAATACCAGCTGCGAGCGCACATATTTCAAGGGAGATTCGAACCGGGAATGGATTCCTCTGGTTTACTTGATCCTCTGTTGCGTGTCTTCTTTCAAGGCTACACGATGGCCACAAGGGTAAGATTTCAACAGCGAAAAAAAATTCGTGGCTTGCATGAAAAAAAAAAGTTGAAGATTTTACATGCTAAATTCAAATTAACGAACCAACCCACTCGACGAAATGAGAGAGAGAGAGAGAGATACTAGTCAAGCTTCACTTTAAACAATTTGACATTGCGCAGGTCATTAAACAGACACTCGACCCATTCTGGGACCAAACTCTAGTGTTTCCAGCAGTGGAAATATCCGGCGAGCGCGAGTACGTGAAAAAGCAACCGCCCAGAGTCGTCATTGAAGCTTTCGACAGAGATTATTGCGTGAGTATACTTTAAATCGAACAAAAGCTTTAGACGACAACGAGAATAAGAAAAAAAAAAGCACGTAAATCAATCCGACGTCTCTTTCAGAACAGCTTGGAACTGTACGGTCGTTGCATCGCCACGCCGTTGGTCAAGCTTTTCAACGACGACTATGAGCCAGCGAGCCAACTGAGCTGGCATCGCTTCCCAAATGGCGGCGCCGTATTGGCTGCGCTCGAACTCGTCGAGGTATGTATGTGTAGTATCGACAGCTACTCTCTCTCGTTACTTACTTGCGGGATATTTTTTTTGCTGATGGTGATGCCGAGAAGATGATATGGCTTGAGAAAGCTTATTTTCGAAAATAGCTTTGTTGAAATATGGGTTTCTTGACGAAAAGTAGCTTCTCTTTTCTTTTTTTTTTTTTTGTTATTGAGGAGATGCGTATTTCCTTTTTATTTCGGTGAATCAAATTCCAGAATTTTATTCGATTGTAATTACGATTTAATTGTGCAATATTTGATTCGAATAAATATGAAGCGATCGAATTTCGAGCTTTTATTAGAATGTAATTACGTTCAATGTTTACAGGTACGGTAAATTTTCGAAATGTCCCGATAATTTGCAACTCGCTTTTATCGAAACTATTCGTAACTGCGAGTATCATTCATTCCCAATACATTTGATTAATCAGTATAACGTTCGAAATAAATTATCGCATGAAACTCAATTTATCTTCATCAAATAACAATAAGTTTTCAACAAATTGGGTCAAAAAAATTTTTTTTTTTAATCTACAGCTCAACGCCAAAACCACCGAAGAAGAATCAGTATCCGACGAGGGTAAACTCACCATCCGCATACCCGAAAACATAAGACCGCGCGCAGCGAATTATCGACTCGAGGTGATATTCTGGGGTGTTCGCGATATGCGTCGAGTCGGTCTCGTGGCCGTTCATCGTCCGAAAATTATCGTCGAGTGCGCCGGCACGAGAGTCGAGTCGCCGGTTATGGAGAACGCCAAACGCTTCGCTAATTTCAAGGAGATATGGTCGAGCGTCGATTTCGTGAGTTTACCGCAAAAGTTATTAATTACTCAAAGCCGATTAATTTGAGTTTCATCGTCGAAAAAAATTGAATGGGTTTAGCATGAATTTCAACTGATAGGATAATCCTGATAATTTTGAAAGTTATATCCTTGGTGCGAGCGGTTTATCCAGTAATTATTTATGCTCGCGAGGATTAAATTGGATATTGATGTACTTTTGGATATAATTAGTCGATCAAATAATTATCGTTATTGTTCTATTGCAATTTCGAATAAATTATTGATTGCACATTACATTCGCTCGTGTATTGATACGATTAAACACTGCGCAAACGAGAGGTCGGCAATGCAATTAAAAAATCGCGTGCTTTTAGCATTGAATTAATCAAAAAATCGAAATCGAGAGACACTTAATTGAACTCTACACATTCAGACAGTTCCGCGTGAAACTTTGATCAGCGCATCCGACCTACAAAAAAAGAAGCTTCAATAATAAACTCCACTTCGTCGCAGGAAATGGCCGAAAATGAAGCTTACCATCCACCTCTGACCATCAAAGCCTACGATTCTCGTGGTTTCGGCTACTTCGGTTACGTCGGTGTATGTAGCCTGCCAACAATACGGCTATTCGTGCAACGGCTGCTCACTCGAGCCGAGTACGAGGCTGCCATTTATCACGTCGGTGGAGGCGCGAGAAAGTCTCGACCACCGCCGGCTGTTACTCGCCAACGTGAGCGTTTACCTCCTCTTATTCATTTTTCAATTGTTAGCGAAAAAGAATTTTTTTTTTTCGCTGCTATTATCGAATAACAATTCTTTCACGTCTTAATGAAATTTATAACTTTTGCGTGCGTTCGACAGACGAAGTGATAATAGATCTAGACGACGACGAAACAACGGCATTGACAAGTTACAAAAAATTGGGTGGTAAGCCTACAACTACCGCCGCAGTAGGATTCTCAGCAGGTAGGTTACTCAAACGTCTACTCGGTTGGCGGCGAAGAAGAAGGACTAAGCGTGCAGACGACGACGCTGCACTCGACAGGGACGAATCGCACGACTGGTGGAGCAAGTACTACGCCTCTGTCGAGGTAAATTTATCGTGGTTGAAAAAAAATACACACAAGGCCTTCCTCTGGTTTGGCTTTCAAAAGGCACGTCTTCGCGGGGTTCAGGGCACTTGATTAATGCGAGTAGAGTAGAGTGGATTGAGTGTGTCCATACTTTTTTTTTTGGTATTGAGTGATCTCTTTTTTTTTTACTATACGAGAATCAATCTGTTATAAAATTATTCCACTCCATTTATCAAAATAAACGTCGATTCTACCAACATTACCTTGATCGAACTGCAGATGAAAGAAAGAAAGAAAGGAAAAAAAATCCAATTTAAAACCTCTCTCTTCCACGAGTGCATTTTGCAAACATAAATCGCGGAAAATCCTTTTAAAATAAAAGACCGTTTCAAGCGTGCCGCCCCTACCCGGAGTAAATTTCGTTTTCTCTCGCTCGGTTACAGGAAGAAAAGAATCGAGAACGTGGCCTGATGCCAAACTCACGGCGCTTAGCGACTTTTAAAGTGAGTTTATCGCATCGCGTGACGTTAATAGTTACAAAATAAGAAGAAATACTCTTTTTTTTCTCTCGAAAGGTTTACAATGGCGAATTGGAAGGGCAACCGGAATTCGATGGTTTTCAAGATAGGCTACGAACTTTCGAGCTCAAGCGCGGAAAGAAAACGATCGGCGAGGACGACGACGATTACGGTTGCGCTGGAAAATTCAAAGTGAGAGAGCGAGCTTCTTATTAGTCGCGTACTAGCGCGCGCGCGCGCGAGGGGATTATGTAGCGCGAGAGGGAGCTTTAATAGTTTTAACCGCTATGGTTTTCGAGGTAAGCTTCGGGGGGATAGGGACGCGAAGTAGGATTATGCTATTTTCCTTTGAGAGTTTTGTTGCGAGTAAAATGGCATTCCAGAAACTAAAATTTCTCCGATAAAAGCAAAAAAAAAAAGAAAAAGGAAAATTATTCCACGCGTCTGACCGAACTCGTTCTGCATCTACTTACTATTCAGCAATGCACTTCGATCGTATAATCCGACCATCTCAACTTTCCTCCGCGGTAAAAAAAAACTCGACTCATCGAATAATATTTTTTTTTTTCATAAATGCACATTACACAGGGTTTCATCGCAGTATATCGTTGGCCTCATCCCGACGGTTTCAGTTGCGTCAACTTGGCAGGTAGAAACGTCAACCACGGTCTACTTACCGACTATCCATCTACTGCACCGCTCAAACTTCTTCTACGTCTTTACGTCATCAAAGGTTAGAGTAGTTTATGTGTTTTTTTTTTCTTCCTAAACGACGATAAAATACAGAAGCGACGATTAAAGTTTTATTTTTACGAGTATAGCCGTCAACCTGAGACCCAGCGATCCTTTGAGTGGCAAAGCCGATCCCTATCTACGCGTGTCTCTTGGCAAAAGTCGCGTCGACGAGAGAAAGAGATACCTGCCAAATCAACTTAATCCAACCTTCGGCAGGTGAGTTTAATTCCAATACTGTGTTATTGCCGTTGAATGAGAATTTTATGGGGACTTGGCTTTTACGATTTGCCGAAGGTTGATAGTGCGGATTGATTGGATGGATATGGTCGATACGATTGATTTGGAAATAATTGATGATAGCTACTCTCGATTCTTTTTTTTCTTTTTTGATACGATTTTATATTCATCGCACGAATTCAATTTGAGCGCGATAAAAATTTCCAATCTAATTTCAATTTTACGAGGAAATTGCTCATAACTATTCATTATATCCCTTGTTTTTTTTTTATTTTGACTCGATGCAACGTAACTAAAAAAATATCATCTGATACTCGTGAATAAAATCCTCAAGCATATATTACACCCAAGAAGAAAAAAAAAGAAATCAGGTCATTCGGACACGCGCGGCTTTGGTCGCAGGTAAATAGCGCGTGAACGCGAGCATACAGGGGTCTGCCGCAAAGCCCCAAACAAGAGCGCAGCGGCAGCGGCAGCAGCAGAAGCACAGAGCCTATCCAAACAGGCAAAACGACGATAGGTCAATTGCATTTTGAGCGGGAAGCAGGGGCTAATTAAACTCGAGATTCGACTAGGCTTTTCGACGGTTCGCTGCGCGGATTTGACAATAGTGGATTTCAACCCACTTACTACAATGTCGCCCCACCTTTTTTTTTGCTATATAGAGTATTCGAGTTGGAAGCGACATTTCCACGCGATCACACATTGACGATTCAAGTATGGGACTACGATACAAGCACGTCCGACGATTTGATCGGCGAGACGCGCATCGACGTGGAAAGTCGTTTCTACAGTCGTCATCGCGGACATTGCGGCCTCGCCAAACATTACGACCTCGTCGGTTACAATTGCTGGCGCGATCGCGAACGACCCTGCCAGATTTTGAGACAACTCTGTCGTAGACACGGCTTACCTTTGCCCGAATACTGGAAGGATCACGTGGCTATCGGCAAGGTCAAGTTTTATTGCGCGAGGGACGACGAGGATGATGCTGGTTTGTTACTTTTTTCTTTGTGGGTGTGTCTTTTATTGGTTGGGAGAAATAGAAGTGAAACTTTACGAAAAAGAAAAGTTCTTCGATTGCGAAAAAGTATATCTAAAATTTAAGAAAATACTAAAGAAGCACATTTAAAACCTTTTTTTTTTTAACGGAATTGTAAATTTCACGGCACTAATGAACGCGACTCTGCGAAACTGTTACTTAGGTATATAATTTAGTTCTCAGAACTTCGTGCAAACTTCGGGTTACACGTATCAATTAAACTTGCGCCCTAATGAGAAATGAGATTATACGATATTAAATTCTATCATTATATCTCATCATTTTCCTCGACACGTATACACAGACGTAGAAGAGCGAATGGCACTTAGCGTTCTACATCGTTGGTCGGAGATGTCACATTGCGGATGCGCCCTCGTGCCCGAGCACATCGAGCGTCGGCCGCTTTTCAATCTCAAGAGACCCCAACTCGAGCAGGCGAGTTTCTGCTAATTATCTTCATAACTTAAGCACACACGAAGCTATTTGATGTTTACCAAACGTGCATTAATTAGTTACTCGATGCATGACAACGACAAAGACTAAGTAACGCTATGCGAAGAATTTTTTAAAGCGAGCACGCGAACCTTCAATTTCATCACTATCGATTTTTCCATTACTGCGTATTGCGACCTCAATTGAAAATGAACAAAAAGTTTTGTTTTTTTTTTGTTTTTATTAGGGTCGACTTGAAATGTGGATTGATATGTTTCCCGTGGACGAAGTACCATTGAAACCGGCAATCGACATAAGTCCACAGCCACCGGAAGACTATGAGATTCGCGTGATAGTCTGGAACACGGAAGACGTTCCACTCGTCGACAGCCAGTTTCTCACCGGTGAAAAGTGCTCTGACGTCTACGTCAAAGGGTAGGTAAACTTTTTTTTTCTTTTGAAACGAGGTCGGTGATCGGTCGACGTAAAAATTTAAAAAAAATAGGTTTCGCGTGCTACTTGATTATTAACGTGCATTATTTCTCACGTGAGTGGTATCAGGGAGCTATTAGTAACGTTTATATTCACGCTGAGACACGCGATTAGAGAATATTCGTTTTAAAAAAAATAAGTGTTTTTTTGTTCTTTTTACAGTTGGATTTTACCGGAAGACGCTCAACGTACGGATGTTCATTACAATTCGTTAACGGGCGAGGGAAATTTTAATTGGCGTTTCGTTTATCGAGTTACGTGGGCGAAAGGCGAACGAGTGATGGTTGTAAGGAGGAAAGGTTCGGTGTTTGCGAGACAAGAGACCGAGTTGAAAATGCCGTGCAAGCTTACACTGCAGGTTTGGGATAGCGATCATTTCTCGAAGGATGACTTTCTTGGTGAGTAAAGTTTTTGTTTGTCGAATGGGTATTTGTATTGGAAGTTTTTGAGAGAGTTGCTGTGAACGATGACATAGTAGATGATTGTATTGTGTTTCTTGTGAAGAATGACCAAAGAGTATTTAAAATTTGGCAGAGAAATGCTTTGAATAGAGTTTATGTGCAGTAGTTAATGAAATATTGTAGGCGAAAATTTTATAATCGCGATTTCACTTCAAAAGTGTTAACGCACTTTTCAAGAATGAAGTATACTTTTCATTATCATATTAAATGGACATTATTAGGTCAACAAAGTAATTCTTGCTCGAATGAATTTAAATGTCGCTCGTAGTCACGCGAAAGTTTTTTCTCCATTATTTTATATAACGAGCTCGAGTAAGATTTTAATAACTTCCCGTCTATTTATTTTCCATAATTGAACTTCAAGCGAATTGTTTTCAGCAATCGCTGAGTAAACTGAAAATTAAACACTTTACCAAAAGATTTTCCGATAGAGCAAAATAAGTTCGAACGATGAATAGGCGTATATGCTAATGAACTTTCATACTGCGAGGTGACGAAAAAAAAGGCTCTCATGATCCAGGTGAGCTACTATTTGAGTGTAATTTGTTGATGCTTATCGATTGCGCTGACGTATGGAAATGAGTTCGGGTGAAAAATGAGAAGTTGAAGTGGCCAAGTTCTTTTTCGGAGAGAATCAAGATATAAGAATAAATTAAGATTATCGGACTATAGCATTCCAGAACATTTTACAGTTGATTTAACAATGCAGATGTTGAAATCTGCGAGAAAGGTTAATTTGCGACTATTTGCGTTTTTTTTTAACCAATTACGGTAACTCAGAAATGAGTTAATCAGTGTGCTCATTTTCATTTTATTTTTATGAAAGCTTTTATTTTTCATCGTGCACGCGAATTGTTGCATATCTTTTGAAATAATTAAACGCGCTATAATTTTTTTCAACATAATATAATTTTTTACTTGATAAACCTGACTTCTATTTTTATTTATTTTTGTCAGATATTAATCTTTAGAGAGTATACATCAAAGTTCACACATTTTCTGTGTTATCGATTACACAGCTTTATAAGGAAAGAAGAACGTTGCATGTTTCATGTTAATGGAATTTTTTTCAAGCAATTACAATTTTTTGCATACAAACGATAATTAGTTTATTTAGCTAAACTTCCATCACGAAGAACTTCTATTTTTAATAAGTCAATCTATAAATGTCTCTGCATGCTTTTTATTATTACGCAATATCTCAAGAGAAAAAAGATGAAAAGATAAGATAAATATAAAATTATGCATACATTTTATCGCTAAATTACCATTGTTCGTAATAACAATGAGCTTTGATGAAAAAAAATTTTTAAAAAAATTTCCGCTGCGGACAGGATTCGAACCTGTGCGGGCATAGCCCATCAGATTTCGAGTCTGACTCCTTAACCACTCGGACACCGCAGCTCCCGCTCATCCTTGCGATAACGCTGTATACTATTTTCTAGTGCTTTACATTCGGGTTATCATGTTCTCAAAATTAAAATATAGTAAAAATGTTGAATATTCATTTGAGTACAATAATTTTCAGTAGAAAGAATTTTGATATTAATCGAATTTTCAGTAGATCTAAAATTGTATAATTATTATGTTACCAAGTTGTACTTTGAGTTCTTTTTTTTTTTTGCTTCGCTATTATTACTTTTTAACTTCTACCAACTGGTACTCTCTAAAAAATTAAAAATTGTTACTTTCTGATACTCCTGTAAATTTATGCTTTAATGTGCTCATTTTTTTATGTCGATATATAGTCCCAGTAAATATGACCCCTCTCTCTGTCTCTATTTGTCTTTCTTATTTACCAGACTTATGGAAAAACTTTTATAACCCCAGATAACAGATATCAAGAGTAGGAAGGGAGTTCATCGGAGGTTAAAGAAATGTGATCACAAGTGTACGTGCAGCCACCCGCAAGTAATTACCTTGCACTTGGAGGACAATATTGACAAACGACATGCACCAGCCGCTTTTTATTTCTTTGAATAGCGCTAAACCTTTTAAGGGTCACTTTAAAGGGTAAACGGCCAGCTTTCAAATGAAGCCACGTACATTAAAAAATTCGCTCGCGGTAAACTATTATGTCGGTTTGAAATCTTAATGGCGGTATGGGGTAGACATACCTTATTACTTATAATATACATTAAAATAAAAAAAAATTCGCTGCGGACAGGATTCAAACCTGTGCGGGTATAGCCCACCCGATTTCGAGTCCACTCGGACACCGCAGCATCTATTCATTACTGGCGACAGCGCCGGACAGTAAATTTCTAACTGTCAACATTCGCTATGTGAAGCTGCAATAATCCAAATATTTGATTTTAATCGAATTTTGAGTTTGTTATTGATTTTATACTACTAAAAATTCGCATAATTCTATTATTTAAGGGACTATGCGAACTAAGTATTATAGTTTCATATTTGAGATTCACTCGATAATTTTTGCAATTTCCCGTAACTCGCTGACTCGACCGTGCTATTCTCGCTGTTACTCTACATTTCCAAGTATCGCTCGAAATTTTGCTGACTCACTAATGGCCGCAACAATGCGCTTAAATAATCGACATTTTATTCATTACAAAGAAAAATGCTACATTAATTACGCATTAAGATACAAAATGACGTGATTTGCAGGTGCACTGAGTCTCGACCTAGCGAACATGCCGAGAGGCAGCCATAGTTCGACAAATTGTACACTGAGGTTGATTGATCCACAGTCGCCGCGAATCAGCTTGTTTCGCGTACAGAGGACTCGTGCTTGGTGGCCTCTCGCCAGTATCGATGCGGATGGCAAGCATAGGCCTGCGGTACGTATATTTAGCTGGCGCTCATATGGCTGCTATCTCTCGGCAGTAATATACAGGAGTAATTTTTAGTTTGCGACATGAGGATGGTTTGACATCTTTCGTTATCAGTTGAATAATTTTTTGTTTATGAAAAGGACGTTGAAGAACTTTCTTATAAAAAAAAATGTTGCCTGAAGCGACAAAATTGATGAAAAATTTCAATTTATTGTGAATTTTGCGATATGCATTATTCACTTTTGTACACTGTAATAACGTTAAATTTGCGTGGAATAATGAAATCCGGGAAAACGCAATAATCAAAGAATTACAGTAGAGATAACATAAAACATGAATAATTCATGATTATTGGAGTAGCTATATCCAAGTTTGTTATAATTATTACTTAGCAAAAATAAACAATAGTGAATCAAACAACTACCAAAGAAAATAAATATTAAAATTCAAAAACATTCTTGCCATCAATACTCAATGGAGAATCAATAAACAAAAAAAAAACTCCAACGCAATATCCGAATTCCAGGGCAAGATCGAGCTCGAGCTAAGTCTACTGACGGCATCCGAGGCAGACAAACGACCAGTAGGAAAAGGTCGCGAGCCACCCGAAGCTTTAGCACCACCCGAGTGAGTTTAAAATATTCATTTTACTTTTTTTTTCCATTGGAGTTGGTGCAACGTTTAATATTTCATCTATTAATTCAAACTTCCGAGAGAGAGAGAGAGAGAGAATGAGAAGTTTATTCAACTCACGGCAATCGTCTTGCCGTCGACAAGCCAACTGCCACGTTCAATAGAACGTTTGTACAATAGTTGGCTCTCGCTTCAAAACTTGCCTGCGAGTTGGCTTGGTAATTAATTTCGTTTGATATTGTACCTGATAACCTTAGAGTTCATAAACTGTCTCAATGATGTTATGGTAGAGAATGTTGTTAATATATCTGATGATAACGTAATTTCATTGTTTATTACAGTTTTGAAATTTTATTTTTACTTGAGTTATCAAGAACAATTGACTTATCGATCTAGCGAGGGCAAGGTTTTTCAGATGGAAGAAAAACATGCAATTATTTGTGGCAAATTGATAAGTCAATTATTCTCAATTGACTTTCTTAACATTTACCACTGAGGGTGATACTCAACTCTTTCGAGTTGTGACCTCAACATTAGTTACCAAGGTTCTTTCGAAAACACTTTTTTGTTAATTATTACATCTTTCTTCAATAGATTTTTATCACTCCTACAGCTTGATTAACCTAATCTCACTTAATTTACTGAAAGCATGAATTGAAAAAAAAAACTCTCACCAATATTTTCTCAAAACAACCGTACATTGGAAAAAATTTCCAAAACACTCTAATAGCTATTACCATATGCAAACCGTTCGCCCGACAACGTCAGATCGACTTAAAAAAGCATAATTCGACCAACAGCCTAAAAAAAAAAGAAGAAGGGAAACACTTCCAATTAAGTCACGAGCGCGAAATAATAAAAAATTAGATAAGAAAAAAAACGAAGGGAGGGAGGTGGCTTGAGAGAGGGAGATTTTATCGCATGTATATACTTAACCGTTCCCAACACGCACCTCGACGCTCTATATAACACGATTAGCTGATTGTATACGCCACGCGAAGGAATTAGGGGGATGACTGTGTTTTTTTTCTTTCTCAAAGAATATTATCTTCTACAAATGCATAACGAAGATTTTGTATTTTACCGTGATGCTTAAGCTGAGTGCTAAAATCCGTTCATTCTTCGACATTTACATATAAGGTATCTCTACCCAAATGCGCCACTTGCTCGTATTTCGAATTTAGGCGCGCTACAGCTCCGCAGCACTGTGGCGCTATGTTAGTACTGTTGAATAATGAAGGTGTAAATGATTGGCATCACTCCGGAATACTAATTCGGTTTTTTAACCGACATTTTGTGTAGCGATCAACCGAACACTTCAATTTTCTTAATTTTCTTTGAGTAAGTATACGTCATTTTGAGTACCTTGATATATTTTTCAATAAATCTTCTATATACTATTCGATTCATCTTCTTTTAAGCTTTCAAAAACACTTGTCAAAATTTCGGATAGTGCTTAAATAAGGCGAATGCCGCCGTGATTACTGTTATTACTCTATTCTACCCAATTGCGCCATTTTCAACAATCCTATATAAACGATGGGTCAAAATTTCAATTTCATATTTCTAAATGCAGTTTTGCATTTCTTTGTTCAAATAAAGAAACGCAAATGTAAAAGAATTCCAAAAAAATTCATTTCGACCAACTATTAACGTATAATGGCCAATTTCTAGTTTATTTTTTAAACCAGTGTTTATTAAT
>JAWWMK010005648.1:0-29510 GCA_035047105.1 Galeopsomyia nigrocyanea
GATGAGCATCCTCGTCGCCGGTTTTTCCGTTAACCCAGAGAGAGAGAGAGAGAGAGAGAGAGAGAGAGAGAGAGAGAGAGAGAGAGAGAGAGAGAGAGAGAGCGAGACAGAACGAAGTATTGGCGGGTGCTGCGGCCTCCTAAGTAGTGGGGGGAGAGCCGCGCGGCAACAGGCGACAATTAACGCTTGACCGCGAACAAGAAAGCACGGGTTTCTGCTTCCCCCGGTGCTGGCTTGACAAAAGTGAAATCCTCGATAGACGTGTGATTCTCATTATCTCGAAGGAAAGAATAGTATAGATCGAAAAAGGTACTTTCGGATTTTCGCGCGTGTGTGCACTAGGTGTCTATCGATCGAGGGTTCAGAAAAGTGTAGTGACTGCGTTGTGCGAGGTGCGGGGAGCTAAGTACATACATGCACAGCGGCCGCGAAAAGAGGAGATTTATCCACGGCCGTCTAAAAGAGCGCCGTTGATTTTCAACGAAAAACACTGATATGAGCCCTGATGGGTGCGACCAGCGTCATCCACGAGGCACGACCTGTGGAGTCCTGCAACAAATCCCCGGCTAATCAGGGCGTACGCACGTGCCAGCGAATTTTCCGTCAACGAGACGTTGCTGGGCTGCCTGCACTATTGCTGTAGCAAGTCTAAACACGTAAGTTTTCTTGTTATTCGGCAAGCGAGCGAATTTCTTAGAAATACAAGTGTGCGATGTTTTGTTTATCTCTCTCTCCCTCTCGCGTGCGCGCGCGCGATTTTTCATTTTGTAGCGCAGCGACGAAATCTCTCAGCTTAACTATCTCTCTTGTCGATTGACTTTTCTTTGAATAAATCGACACTTGTATATTTTCGTCTATTATAAACCGAGTACAGCCATACATTTCCCTTCTTCGCCCAAAATGAATTCACAAGTAGCTTGCGTCGAAAACACGCAGTTCAGCTAACAGCGAAAAGCCAAATGTCGCAGCAAATCGGGGCGACGATAAGCACTTTAATATTCTTGATGGGGGTGCAATAAAATAATATTCACCACCGCTACAAGGTAATAGACAATAAATTTTCGCTTGAATAAATTCTTACAAGGTATCGTTTAGCCTTCGTTTTTTTTTTTACCTTGTTTCATTTAGAAGAAATATTTCATATTAGTCGAAAACTTTCTAATTTTTTTGTTGAGAAAGTCGTGAAGACTTGTCGATTAGATGAGGGCAGAGTTTTTCAGATGGAAAGAAAACAAGCAAAAAATTGTTTTTGCGACGTTTCGTCGGCTAGGATTTGCCGACCTTTTCAAGCTTTATTGACAAAGACATACATAATAATTAAAAACTTTTTCTAATGTAAAGATCACATATTATATTAGTTTATATTTACCGACGGAACGTCGCAAAAACAATTTTTTGCTTGTTTTCTTTCCATCTGAAAAACTCTGCCTTCATCTAATCGACAAGTCTTCACGACTTTCTCAACATATACAACCGAGGGTGATACCCAACTCAATTGATTTGAGATCATCAACATTTCTAATTTTTTATTTTACCCTATCAATTATTGAGATTTTTCGTTCAAAAATTTTTTGTGAGTATTTAAAATTATAAAAATAAATTCAAGCATGGACCAAAATATTTCAAATTTTCAAAATAGACTCAATAAAGCTCGTTTAAAGGTCAATGAATTTGTGGTTTAATTTTGGGATGATGAAAAGAGAACTCTCCACGAACAATTGAATTTTTCAATTACTCGTTGATAATTCTCCGAAAAATTTTCTTTTTTTCGTCCCCAAATTCAGATGAAATATTAGTTAAAAAAATTTTCAAAGTGATGAAAATCATTCTTTATATCAAATTAGAATAAATTATCACATTAAGTATGCCGAAAGATGTTATAACAAAATTTTTAAGCCTTTACCATATTTTTGAGCTGAAATTTTACCAGTATCCCTCCTCCCTTGAACATCGATGAGTGCTATACATTAACTTATAGAATATTTTTCAAATAATTGTATTTTATAAACCTTCGATATAAAAATAAACTTTTATAATATTTATCATCTTCAAAGAAATATTTGGCCAAAGTATTTGGCAGCATTTTGTTTACTAGAGTAACCATTGATTAAATATTCTATAGTGATACGTACCTTATATTTATATTCGATCACAGATATAACAATTCTCGTTTTATTTTTTTTCTTGTAGGTTTCAGTTTCAAATTAAGCATAGGATCTAAAATATCAGCCTTGAATTGAAGTCATTCGTCGCTGGATAAAATGTTACATCAAGCTATAAAAAATCGAGATTTAGAAATTGTTAACAAAATCCTAAATCAAAATGAAGGTTGGAAAGCTACCGATAATTATGGCAACACAGTATTACATTTAGCCTTTAGTAACAAAAACAGAATCCTGGAGGAGCAACAGAAAATTATTCAAATATTAGAAAGCTTTTTGAATGTAGGATTAAGTATCAACATAAAAAATGAATCAGGTAAAACAATTCTCTATTCAGCAGTCGAACACCGACTCAGACATGTCATAGACTTCTTAGTATGGCATGGAACAGATCTTAATGTGCGTGACAAAAATGGCAACTCTGTAGTTCATTTTTTGATTGAAGATCAATTTATAAAGTATTCTGGTTACTGTGACATACGCAAACCACTTGAGTATCGGGAAACTTTTGAACATGGAGACATAGATTTTATGATTTTTCTACTGGCAAAAGGTATAGACGTCGATTGTAGAAATAATTCTGGAAAAACTTGCCTGGATTTGACCATAAATTGCAATTTGCAACACATTATGCCAATCTTGATTCGGCATATGAACGACGTGACATACCTTGACGAAGATGGACGCTCTTTAATTGAAGTTTTTTTTAGCAGAAAGAAAAATATGGGTAAGAAAGTTATGGATATCTCTATAAATCCCGGAAAAATATTCACAACTTATAACATGGACTATAAGTTAAGATATGAGATTGACATTGCTAAATTTCTACTCAACAAAGGAGTGTCGGTTAACAATATCAATAAACAAAGTAACACTCTTGTACATACCTTTTTGAAAAAATACATTCGAAGTTATGAGATCATTCTGTGGATGCTGCAGCGTTACACTAGCATCGATGTTCAAGATAAAGACGGAAATACGGCATTGCACCTTGTTATAACCAATAGCAGGGGTTTTTCCTTGATTAAATTTGTTTGTATGTTACTCAGTAAAAAAGCTAATGTTCACTTGAAAAATCATCAAGGAGACACGGCAGTTCGACTAGCTCTTCAACTCAAACAACTTGACATATTGAAAGTTTTGAAGCTGCGTGACTTGAGTCCATCTAAAAATGGTGGAAATTTACTGTTTCAGCTATTCTTTGAGAACAGAAGATATATTGTCACTGTCAAGAAAACGTACGCACCAATGGTTGATATATTGGTGCGCGCTGGTAATAGTGTAAACGAGGTCAAAGGCGGACGTTTACCGTTGTACGAAGCTATCAAAAATTTGGATTTGGAAGGAATTCAAGCTATGTTGGAATTTGGTGCAACTATAAATGACGAAGGTGTGTTGAGGGAAATCAGGGTCATTAAAGAGTTGACAGAAACTGAAGGTGGCATCAAAACGTATGAGGATGTAATTAACTTCTTAACAAAACACTGGATCAAATTAAAAGTACTTAGCGTACCTGTCGTAGATGGTTTCACAGTATATGTTTCTGGATATGATTATCAGCAGTTTCGTAACGAGTGTCTTCAAGAAGTAGAAAAGTTAAAAGAACATTGGCTTGATGGTCGAATGACACTTTATAATCTGCTGCAGATGGACGTTCGTTTGAACTGTGTGCTTATAGTCAATAATAAAGCATTGAGTAAGCTTGTCAAGTCGCCATCACTCGCGAATAGTTTTCCCAAATATCATACATTGATATTGGCTAGTCATAACGTTGCGAGAAACGCGTTGGATGGAAACTACTAAACAAGCTTGGCATAATCTGACTAACAGTGATTTAACAGATACTTGTATGGAGCAAAATCTGATACACATAAACAATGGAGAACTGAGGATGATGATTGAAGATTAACATACGATCAGGTCTTTGAAACGACCTAATTAAATATCTAATGACGAGGCAGCAAAGAAATATGTACAGATATTAATGTTATAATTTTTTTTTTACAGGAGATTATATATGAAAATTATTTTTGCATCGTTATATACGATAAAATGTTTGTGCATATTATTTGGTACTAAAAAGCGCTGGTATGCACTGTCAAGTGCAGATATATTCATTTTATTACATGTTTTTGTTAATATTGTAATTTTATTTCTATTATTTCGTTATTAATGAAGAAAATGAAGTATGTCTGAATCAAAAATCGTTTCTAAATGATTTCATATGAAATAAATTTATCCTACATGTCAAATAAAATAAAACATTTACTAAATTGTAATAATTGTTTTTTTAGGCGACTGTCATTTGTAATTTTTGGTTTTCTTCCCCGATTTTTTTGATTTTTTATCAAAACACTTTTCGTAATATACAAGTAATCAAGCCATAGTTTTAGATTTTTTTAATCAAATATGGAGCTGACATGAATGTTTGCGATGATGCTGGGAATTCAACTGGATTGGCCATTGGTTCGTATACCTATAATATAATAGACATGTATGGAGAGGCCTCAAAAAAAAAAATGGAATTAAGACAAAAACATAGAACAATTTCTACAATAGCATATCGGAGTACTCTTTCATAATAATTTAACGTACGTGTGTAACAATTCTTTCGAACGTAGATCAATTTTGCAAAATCATTTAGAACAATATTTATTTTCCTGTGAAAACTAAAAATGAATAGCTCTTATAGGGAGGTTCAAAAATTAAGGGAGACGGAAAGTCGCCGCAAACGAGATGATAGAAATAGACAACGAGTTAGAAAGGGATAGAGAGATTCGTTCGACAAACGTATCCCACTATAGTATAATATAGGTATGTAGTCTGCTAGAAGAGAGAAAATGTGTTTTAGGGGGGAGAGGCAAACTCATGGGCTGGGCGCCTTTCTTTATTTTGGACGCGTCATCGCAGTGCAGCGACTCACTACGACGTAGTTTGACGTCTGCTACGCTAGTGCATGTTTTTCGAGCAAAACAAAGTGATTCTTATCGTGTTGTTCGCGTTGTAATTTCGGTAATAGCAAACGAGTTAGCTGCTAATTAAACGTGAAAATTAACAAGTCAATGACCTGAAAAAACAAACATATTTGATATATTGATTTCAAGGTAAAGCGACATTGACCTATTTTTTTTTTACTATCACCTATAAATTATACTGTTTTATTAATGAAAGTGATATTTTTATTTAATAACAGTAACAGCCAGATAAATTTCGAGAGATAACATGCTGTGCTTTCGGCTGTGATATTACACAAAATTTTATTTTTTTAAATACGCTTCAGAGGCTGTGATATAAACAAAGGAGACCATAACAGTAGGATTTAAATGGCTTGGTAGAGTTGTGAAAGATACTTCAATTTCCATATATTTTTTTTATTCGAAGTGAGTTTTGATTTCACAATTATGATTATTGAAATTCAATTTTTTTCACAATAATTAATTATTTTATTCTTAAATTATTCATTTTTTTATCATTATAGTTATTTTTTCTCTTTTTAATAAAATTGATCATATTAACTAATTTAAGTGTAAAGATAGCGACAATAAATAAATCACGTATAAATTAATAGAAAAAAATGTTTTCAATCATATAACATACTTATATCGATCATTCTATTTTACAGAATGACCGAATGAAAAAAAAACTTGACCATAACCAAAAATGACAACACGTTGCTCGAGTAGGCCCAAGGCCACGTACGATCGAGCAGCACTTTATCATGCCATCGTCGAAGAAGAAAAGCAGACAATCTTGGAGATATTGCAGCATGACATTGACTGGAGCTTGCGAGACGATAATGGCGAGACAGTGTTGCATCTGGTATTCGATAGGAAAGATAACACCCCACGTCAGATAACAGAGTTTTTAGAGATTTTTCTGAATTTAGGATTGAACGTAAATATAAAAAATAGCATTGGCAAAACAGCAATGCACTTAGCAGTCAGAGACAAATACAAAGAAGTAGTCGAATTTTTGTTAAACCGCGGCGGTGATTTGAATATTCGCGACAAGCGCGGCAATTCCATAGCTCATTATCTAGTCGAAACCGAATTCAAAAGATTTCGCGAGTGCGTTTTCGCTTATGGTTCGCCGGACGATCGCAATTTACTCGAGCGAGAGAGCGTTGAATTTATTTATTGGCTGATGAGTAAAGGACTCGACGTCGAATGTAAAAATAACACCGGTCTATCTGCGCTTCAATTAGCTTTAAGACGTAATTTACAGCACGTACTGCCGATATTTTTGAACTACGCGAAAGACGTAAATTTCGTCAACGAGGAAAATCGAACGATTCTACATATTTTTCTCGAGAAAACTGATGATTACAAAGATTATTTGAAGCGATACCAGACGAGAAAAGTAGCTATCCCGTCGTTTTTCTACAAGCCGGAGTACGGTACCAACATAGTGCAAATCTTACTTGACAAAGATATCTCAGTTGACGCAGTCGATAACGATGGAAATACACCTCTTCATATTGCTGGCAAAGCGGAAGAATCGGACATACTAGTAATGATGCTAGAGAAATTTACAAACGTTAATGCGCGTAACAAGCAGGGAGAAACTGTATTGCACGTTGTGATCGCTGAATGCATGGACTACACCGGTAGGTATTTTGAAAAATACGTCGACGTTGTGCGCACATTGATAACCAAAGGAACTGATGTTCATTCAAGGAATGAGCAAGGTTTTACGTTAGTCCAATTGGCTGCGATACAAAAACACTTGGGAATTCTGAAAGTTTTGGAAGAACATAATGCCGATTTTCGCGTACTCACCGAACAAGGTGAGAATCTGCTGCATCTTATCAGCCGTAATATGAACGAAATGGTGAGTGACAAGACGTATGACGAGATGGTTGATTTTTTGGTGAGCCAAGGGTGCGATGTCAACGCTAAAGATAATGATGATATTTCACCTTTACTTGTGGCTGCAAAGTTTGGAAGTTTGGCTGTCGTTAAAAAATTAATAGAACACGGAGCTCAGGTAAACTGTCGCGAAAAATCCAATTTATTAACACCGTTGCATTTGGCAGTTGAATTTGATCATACAAAAGTCATTGAAGAACTAATAAAAGCTGGAGCAAACGTCAATGATAAAGATATGACTGGTGCAACGTCGCTACATCGAGCAGTACGTCACTTCACTGGAGAAACTGTAAAGTTACTTTTGAAGTTAGGTGCGCATGTTGATGCACATGACAAATATGGACGTTTGCCACTGGATAAGGCTATAGAATTTGACAATCCTTCAGGAGTTGAGGTGTTGTTGAAATATGGTGCTGACATTAATGATCCCCATACTCTCGGTGCAGTTGTGCTTTTGAACAACAATTATATGTATCATATATTATTGGACCACTGGTACAAGTTGAAAGCTGTTGGTCTACCATGTGCGGTCGATTATATGTATTACAATGAAGAAGACTTCAAGTGTTCGCGTGAAGGTTGCATGAAAGAGGTTGAAGAGTTGAAGACTTGTATGATAGACAAAAGGAGGTCATTGTTCAATTTATTGCATATGAATCTCAATCCAAAGTGTTTTTATGTCAAGGCTAATGTAAAACTTAAGGAGCTGGTGAACTCGCCGACGTTAGAGTCGCAATTTCCAAGATATCATGGCTTAATTTTGGCTAGTTACAGGGACGGTTTGGCTAGAAAACAGCTGCTTGAACCTGCAAAACGTGCGTGGTATCAGCTTACGAAAATCAATTTGCCGGATATCTGTTTGGAATCGATTCTTAATAACTTGAGTAATGCTAATCTCAGGAAGATGGTCGAAGGAGATGATATCAGAAGATTAAAGAGAACTTTCGCGAGGAAAGCTGACAAGCCGGTGAAGAAAAGACGAATTGAATGAAGATTATTTAAAAACAGAAATTTTTAATCTATTCTAAATTTTAATGGAGTTTCTAGGCATTTTCTTATATGAATGTCTATTAAATCGCCAGAGCGGAGCAGAGTTCAAAGTATTTAGATTTGTATGATGAATTTTAAGTGAATAAATAGTTTGCTTTTGTGATCAATTTGATATTTTTTTCTAAGAGTTTTATAGAAGTGTTGAATTTTTTATTTTTGTTTTTCTGATTAATCATAACTAGAGTATATCGAAGTTGCCAGAGTAAACCATAAATGTACATTAGTGCAGTGTATTACTATTCATCGTGTAAGACATTTTTATTCTTAAAATATTATTACTCTAATATTTTTTAGCCTATGATTCATCGAAAAAATACTTTAAGCAATGGATTCTGGTTCGTTCATTTTATTGTGATTGAACGGAAAATTTTTGAACAAATTATTTGAATGTATTGTTCAAAATCTTTGCAGTATTTTTTCGAATCTTTTTTGGGTTTTTTGATTTTCAATTTTTATTTTAGGAAACGTATATAGATATCCATAACAAGTATTTTAAAAAATAAATGTAATAATATATGTGAAGCGTGAGTGATGCGAATTCGTGAATATTTACAGTTTTAACAAGCAAATTTTGTCTTAATTATAAATACATCAGCTTCAAATACAATCCGAGTAAAGTTGTTTTTTATGCAATAATGATACGTTACAATACAAGCAACAAAAGTATATTATATCTGTAAATTAAAGGCACTATTTTTGAAAAATCATGAATGCATGTATGCAATATGCATAATATATTACCATATTTTTATTTATAAATTAGGTTAATTGTAGCGATATCAAAATTTATATTAGTGATAATTGAATAATTGATCTCGATACTTAAATTTATATATTTTAAAAATAAAACTTTAATGCCAATTATTTTATTGTTACATTTCAATCACCTTCCTATACAAAAAAATTATAATCGAACTTCACTTTGCAAGTTCGTTTAATTTTCAATTATCTAAAGTATGTATCCAATGAAAATTGCATTTCCCGCTTACTCGCAAAAAGTATAGTCTGTTCCGTGACGTACAAAGAGAAAGCAACAGGGGCCGGGGGTGCATAGGAGTAACTTCGTTAGGGTGGGAGAACATCGACTATACAGTTACAACTTCCATGGGGGGAGAGGAAAACTATACGCAGTTCGTGGGACAGCTGGGCGTCGCTCCTTGTACGCACGATATCTACGCAGCTCTACGTATAATTTTCTGCAGAAAATATTTCTACAAGTTTTCATCAGAATTACTCGCATTTGAAGACATATAATCACACTTCAGATTTGGCAAAGCAGTCGATCTTTCAGAAGCCTAGATGCCAGCAGCGATCATCCCATCCAAAATGAAGACAAAAAGGTAACATATCATTGTTAATATTACATCTACTTATTTTTAACAGGGGTAACTAATAAGATTTTTATTTTAGTCTTTCAGTGGTCGTTACAGACTTGTATTGGCATCATGAATATGTCCAAAAAATCTACGAGTGGTACAGCATAGATTGACAGCTGCCCACAGTGCAGTAAATAGTTTTCTTGCTGCGTAGATTGTGGAAGAAAAATGGCGGAAAAATGCTCGCTGCAGCGTTTCACGCCCGTTTGAATGATGTTCAATATGGTTGGAGCCGAAAATGGCTCCAAAGAGATAGGCTTTTGTAGGTTTCAGCTTCGCGAATTCTTTTTTCATCTTATGATTACCCCTATTTATAAAAAATTATATTTTTTTATGAACAAAGTATACATAATGCGGTTTACAATTAAATATTTGCAGTTAAACAAAAATAATTATAAAAATTCGATTAACAATTTCTTTTTTGTTGCGTCATATGAAAATATTGATTTTCGCGAATAGCGCTTATCTTTACGTATGTTTTTTTTCTTCAGCTCATAAATATCTATTAAAATTTTTTAATTCAATGCTTTTTGATTAATAATTTCTGAATCAATCATAAATAATAAATACTCTTATACATACATAATTTATTTACAAATAAACTCCGATTAGTTTTTCGAGTACTTGATCAATTGTCTTATAGACAATACTACGAACAAATTAGCATATATTATAAATTATTCTCGCGAGTTGAACATTTTTATAATTTTATCTAAAAAAATCATACACAACATAAACTCTATACTACACACATTACTGGCAAAATATAAAATTCATGCATTGTTTTTCAGCAGGAGTGTTAAATAATTTTTCAGGACAACAAAACTGCACTGGCCTGTACTACGATTTGGAAATACTCTACGCCTTTTAAAAATATAATTTTTAATGACATTTTACGATTTTCAATAATTAAACGACATCATTTTACATTTTTGCAAAAGACAGTAATAACAGAATAATCAATAACCATCATTTCATATAAAAAAGCAATAAAAACACCAGATTAGTTTGATACCGGTTTTAATAAACGTTTCTTAACTTTTCAAACAAATATATATTATAAAAAATGAAAATAATCCATGTTTTAGGCAATGAACCTTGCCTTTGAAGAATCGGATAGATTTTTTTCATTAAAAGTACTCTTGAGGCGGAGGTAAAAATAATTAAGATAATGAGTTTCATGAAAAATTGGAATAACCATTAAAAAATTCCAATATACCCATCCAATCAAAAATTGCATGGCGATTACGATTTTCATAGCAATATAGTCCTTTGGACTTTTATAGGTTTTAATAATTATTTAAATAACAAATTTAAATGATCGCTATAACACCTTGTTTTTGCATCCCACCGATTTTACACATTTCAACGCATGTAAAAACGGTGAATAACAGAAGTATTTGCTATGGGTGACGTCACTATAAGAAGCGCATAATTTTGAGAAAAAGGGACCATATGGTCTTCCGTGTTATACGCATTTAGATAGACACGCAAATGCCGCCAAAGGGGCCGAGCGGACCATCCGTCGATGTTGTTTGCTTCCTCATTACTATAAGTAAATATTTTCGTGTTTAATGGAATAATTTTTCCAATTTATTATTAATCCTATTAGAAGAACTATATAGCTTTTGCGAGAACTATCTTAACTTTATAAACTACTCGTTATCTAATTATTCATTTTTAAGTCCTATTTCAGCGAAAAAGATTTATTAGTGAAACTTCTAAAACGCAATTAATTTATATTATTGTATTTGATCAAAAAGGAACATTTTCTAAAACTTTCATGAAAATCGATCTTTCGCGGATCAAAGATGTGATCTTATTTAACATTTTAGGAAAAAATAATTAATTGGTAAATCATATATAATTCAGCTACACTTCATAAATTTGTTTAAACGGGCGCTCTTGTGTACATATTTGATTGCACGGCTCATTATTAATTTCTTACAAAATTTAAAAATATATTTATATTAATTTTAAATCGAGGTAAATATACCTATAACTCTGCTGTAAAGTGAAAAGGAGTATAAAACTAAATTTTCCGTCAAAACTGCAGCAGACACAACTAAAACGACAAAGTCCAACAATTATTTTTTTTATTTGCAAATAGCGTTCAAGAACTGCCAGATATTTTTTTATAGTTTCATGGAGATCGGTAGAATCACAGAAGATTGTGACATTTAAAACACTAAATAGTTTGATAAGCTTTTGAACAAAACTTTTGAAAAAGTCTAGATAAAACAAATTACAAATTCGATATGCCATAATATTTACATAAAAATGTGTGATCTTGAAGGAAATTAGTTTTCATCAGCATTTAATCATTTATTATTCGAATATTTTTCCAAAGTTTATCAAAAAGAAGTTCTCACAAGATTGACGTTTTAGTTTCAGTATTATTACGTATTATCCAAACGCACGAAAAAATTAATTGTTTTTATGTTGCATTCACATTTAATGTCGGTTTGAAATTTATATTATTATCATAATCATTTCATTTCTGAAATTGAAGTTTGTGTTCATTAAAAAAATTAATTTAAAGCAACAGCTGCAGAGTATAAACTGTGCGTGTATCCATTATCCATAATATAATGAAAATATACGAGTGCATATATGTAGTGCTTGCTATTACAATCTGTAACGCCACAAATGCTATTTTTTTTATAATGTAGTCTTACTTACGATAGTACTTAATTTTTGGGCGGGAAATAGACAAAAGATATAAATTAGAATAGAATTAATTTAACTACTACTTACACACAATCGCAAATAATAATTCTACAAGTTACTAATAAAATTGTGTGTTTTTCAGGCCTGCAACCGAGGAAGCATCCGTTCGCCAGTACAAAGTAAAAAGGCAAAAGCGGCTTATAAAGGCTATAAGGTACAATAAAGTGACGGCTGTCCTACAGATGCTGAAAAAAGGCTGCGTAGAGATTGTCAAAACATTAATCGACCACGGTGCCGACGTGAATATCATTGAAGATATTACAGGTCTAACACCGTTATTCGTTGCAGCTTACAACGATAGCGAGGACGTGATCGAAATTCTCGTCGAAGCTGGTGCCGACTTGAACGCCAGGGATGCCACAGGACAAACCATACTTCACATGGTCGACAGTATGAAATCCAGCATGAGTACGCTTTTGCGTTTGGGCGCCGATGTAGACGCGAAGGACAATTGGGGCCGTGTGCCACTTTATTACGCGATGGCTCGTCAGGACGATGCGGCGATCGGTCAGCTTTTAGATTTCGACGCGAACGTCAGTAAAAATACTTTGCCCGATTTTGTTTTGAGGGAACTTCTTGCTTTGGATAGCGTTATGGGACATCACGCTAAATTGATGGCCGCTCAATTGTCCATTCCGAAAATTTACACTTCGCTCGCGTTTCGTAGTTACGTGTTCTATTACAAAAAATGTCTCGACGAAGTTAAGAAAATGAGGGCTTGCGAGATAGACGATGATGACACGACACTCTATGATTTTTTGCATATGAATCCGAAGCGTAGGCAAGCTTATGAAAACAAAGAAAGATTTCAGGATGTCATGAAGTTGTCGTCGTTAACAAAACAGTTTCCGCATTACATATTGTGATATTATATTTGCTAAACGTCAAGAGGCACGTAATAATAGATCGTTAATAGCATCGGCTACTAATGCGTGGTGGAAACTCACTGATATTCTTTTACCGGAAATATGTATGGCAAAAATTTTTGACTATGTTGATAAAATGCCACTTAAAGGTTTGAACGAAGGCCCCAAGGCAATGAAAAGACCGGCTAGTAGTAGACGTTGTTATTGTTCCATTAATTTTAAGCGAATTTAATTATATGTGGTAATAACGAAAATATGTTCATTATTATATAAGTTTTTATGTTATACTGACTATAACAAATTGTAGTTGTAGAATTATTATTTTATCACGTATTGTAATCAAACGCGTTTGGCTTAATATTAAGGTAAAATATATTTATGCAAAAATTGAAATCTGTGTATTTCAGAAAAGAAAAATAATAAAATTATTTCGTTGGCGAGATTCAAAATCACTCGTAATAGATTTTGATCCCTTTCGTAAAATTTAATCTCTATTCAATGATTTATGAATTCATCCTTCAAAATAATAAAATAATCAAGTCGGACAGAAATTAATTTAATTTCGAACAATAACTATTTAATTTCTTAATTTTTCAACTGTAACGTTGCGCATGGAGATTCGTTCAAAAGTATACTAAATACACCTGTGTCGGAAAAGAAGAAAATTTTCCCAATTTGCCGGTTGGAAAATCGGCTTACACAACAGGGGTCGCTGAGGGACGGAGTCCTCACAAGGCACGGAGACTATAGTCTCCATGTCACAAGGATAAAGGTAAAATCGTCGCTGGCATTAGTTTGGCAGTTAAATGGCGGATCACAAAGTTGTGTCTCTGTAATTATATAGCATTTGACTTTATTCAAGTGCATTTTGCTAAAAATGGATTTTAGACAATATTACGATAAGTTGGAGGTGATCGTAAGTATAACTGCAATTGTATTTAGTAAAATATTTTGTCTGAACAAAAGAAACAAGAGTTATTTTGATTTCGTTAAATTCAAGCCTGATGTTGCTTCCTTGAAGAGGAAGCTTTGTTTTCGTTAAATTTTTCGTTCTCGATTTTTTGATATATCTTTGTAACAGGTATCACGTAGAATCGAAATATAAAATTTTTTTCGTGATGTCTGTGCGTCTGTTGTGTGTGTGTGTGTGTGTGTGTGTGTGTGTGTGTGTGTGTGCGTGTGTGTGTGTGTGTGTGTGCGTGTGTGCGTGTATGTGAATGTAGTCTGTCAATCGTTGTGACGATTCTATTCGAGGAATTGTCTTGATTTTTTTTCTAAACATTTTCAAATTATAGTGGATATGGGGAAAAGCAAACTCCATTAAGATCCATCTAGTAGAAATTTTCTTAATAAATCATCCCTCGAATAAATCCATCATTACAAAATGAACTGGCGCAGAGAGTTTTTTTAGAGCCATTTTTCATCGTGGAATTTTCAAGGAATTTTTTGCGATTTCGTGCGATAAGTTACATCGATCATTGTAGGTGTTAAAATGATGGAAATGGCTTCAATTTTTTTACCAATCTTTGTTATTTTGGCATAAATAGAAGCAAGGAACAAAAATTTTACAGATCGAATGGGTAGAAAATTTTTTATAGCCCTTGTTTCGTAAGCTTCGTTTTTCAATCATTTCTAGTATTTCACTCAAAAAATTCCGCCATCGCTGTGGCGATTCTGTGCGAGGAATCTTTACGAATTTTTGTTCAAAATATTGCGAGAATGCTCAAAGGAGGTGGAAATAAACTTTCATAAAGATCCATCGAGTAGAAATTGTTTTGATGCATTTTTCGAAATGTTTAATGGAAATTTTGCGATTTCGTGCGGTAGGTTATATCGATCATTGTAGATATTAAAATGGTGTAAATGACTTCAATTTTTTTTCAATTTTTTCTTTATTATTGCAATCATAGAAGAACGGAACAAAAATTTCATATACTATTTGTGTAGAAAATTTTTTTATGGCTTTTATTTTGAAAATATATAAATATAGCCTTTCTTAAATTTTTAACAAAAAGCTTTTTAATTATAATAAAAATCAATCAAGTGCAAGAGTCATAAATTCTATTAATAAAAATCTTAATGATTCTAATAAAATCATTTAAAATAGTAATATCGCAACAAATTAAAATCATTTGACAGCGTTTTTTTTATTATACGAATTATTGAAATTTCTTAACGAGCGTAACAATCGCTATTCACATTTGACCATCATTTTATTTTTGTAAGATGATAATTCAAATTATTCTCTTCAACAATTAGGTTTGGATTAGTTGTTTGAATATTGCATGCATTACTGCAATTTTTCACTAACTACAAAATTTCTCAATAAAATCACTGATAAATTCAAGTACTTTTACATAGAAAATGGCTTTTTTAATATAAAATGTTATCGTACTATAACTATTTAACGATCTAAATTTTTGCCAAAAAAATCCATGAAAAGAATCATACATTTTTTTTTTAAATTCGATAAAAAAAAATAATTTTAATCATGAAAATCGATCGTTGGTCTGGCTGATAGTAAATTCGTCAATTTTTATAAAAATACTTCAAAAAAATTTTAGTCAAATTACCTGACCGAAGATGTGACTTTATTTTTACCAGCAAACATAACGAAAATCTGGTTAAACTAATTCACATTTTTCTTATTTCTGTTACAGCGTCCAAAATGTCAAAGAAAACGTTGTCAAAATCCCCATCTAAAAAATACTCATTCATATATACAAGATATGCAAAACGCAAGAAAAAATGTTGCTGTAAATAGATTTTCAAGTCTGCTGGACACTTCCCATTTGTCGGGTACCACAGAGGCTTTTTATTACGCAGTAAAGCAAGGAAATGCAAAATATTACTCAACATACTTGGAAAAAGGTGTTTCGATTGACGCCTCATTAAACAAACTGGGCCACACGGCTTTGCATATAGCCGTGATAATTCGCAACAAACCATTGGTACTGGATCTTGTAAATCGTGGCACTGATTGGAAAGCGAAGGACATTAATGGTGCTTGTATTTTACATACAATCATCGACTACAAGCCTGAAGATATGAATGCTTATGTGATTGATTCAATGATATTATATCCCGAGGACGAAAGTGACGATAATCAACGGAAAATCATCGAAATCTTGACGATTTTTCTGGATCTTGGACTCGACGTGGACAGCAAAGATTTTAACCATCGCACACCTTTGTTTATAGCACTTGAAAAAGGTATGAAAAAAGTTGCCGAATTTTTGATTGATCGTGGAGCAAATGTGAATCATTGTATGAAGAAAGGCGATACATTTTTACACCATTTGGTGACTTTTGCCAATGAGAAAAACGATTTTGTTCCATCGTCACGTTATACGCGGTTCGTAACTTTTTTAATATCCAAAGGTGTTAATGTAGATTCTGTAAACAACGACGGTTACAGTGCCCTAGATTTAGCTGTCAAATATAATTTGGAGGACGTTACGTTTATCTTATTGCAATACGTTAATAATGTGACTTTGAAATTGAATAACAGAACGATTTTGCACATTTACGTTGAGTTTATATGTCGGGAGAAAATTGCCGATTTATCTGAAAAATGCGAAATACCAAGTAATATTAACGTGTACAATGTTATCGAGAAAATGATAAAAAAAGGAGCTTCCGTTGACGCTGCAGACGCCCAAGGAAATAGTCCTTTACGCACAGCTGTAGATTATTGCACAGATGAAAAGCTGATATTACTTTTGCTACAAAACTTGAAAAATGTTAACAAACTCATTTATGGCAAAGAGCCACTGCTACATTTAGTTATTGGAAAATATATCGGGCATCCCGATAAAAGAAGTACGTGCATAAATGTTCTGAAGGATCTAGTTCGTAGAGGCGCTAACGTGAACAAGCCCAACAAGGAACGTTTGACGATGATACAAATTGCCATAATTAATAACTTCATCGACATTTTCCGAATTTTGAAGGAGAAAGCTGATTTCAACGTTCTTACCGACAAGGGTCTCAATGTCATACACCTTGCCAGCAAAACTGCCGAGGTGAACAGCGAAATAATCGACCATTTGCTTATGCGAGGATTTGACGTGACTGCTCCCACTAAAAAAGCTTTGACTCCGATACATTTGGCTGCTCGCTCCGGTAATTTGGTGATGATAAACTGTCTGTTGGATCAAGGTGTCGATGTGAATTGTCGAGAAGAGGGTCAGCAACGAACACCGTTACACATTGCAGCTGAGGCAAGCAGCGCCAAAACTATCGAATTTTTAGTGGAAAAAGGCGCCGACATTAACGCGAGAGATGCAAATGGAGCAACGGCTCTCATAAAAACTAATTGCCACCCGGACTTGATCTGTAGGATGATCAAGTTGGGTGCTGAATTTGATGTGAAAGACGGTAAGGGTCGCAATTTATTGGAGAAAATTTTGATACGCGATGGAGATTGTAGTATAAAGCGTTTATTGAAATTTGGGCTGGATGTGAATCAACTAAATTACCGAGCAGAGTCAGAGGATAAAGTAAATATTTGGTTCAAGCATGTATTGAAAGGCTCTGAATTATACGAGCAAATAGTAAAATTAGAGTTGGCTGATCTACCAGTGCCAGAGATTTTTCAGCTTTTCATAGGTATCGATGACCCACAAGATATCAGTGATTATTTCAAAATGAAGAAGAAAGACAAATTTCTTGCTGCTTTGAAGAGAACAAGACATAGATGCAAAACTGTTTGTTGGGGGGAAATTGAAAAGATGCAGACTCATTTATTCAACGGCATCACGTCGATTTATGACTTTTTACGCATGACACCGACTCGTCAAATAGCTTACGTTAACAATGACAATTTAACCAAATTGGTATCGTTTTCATCCAGCATTGAAAATGAATTTCCAGAATATTGCGGTATCATACGAGCTACTTACGACGTGGCTTTGAAAAGACAACCCTTAGTGGAACCAGCTTATCAAGCTTTATGTCAAATTTGCGATAGTCCTTTACCGGATCTTTGCGTTGAACATATTTTTGATTATTTAAGTAACGAAGATTTAAAATCTATCATCGCCTCTTCGAATGAATAGAATGTTTAACAAATTAATTGGAATCAAATGTACAAATTAATAACAAATTCAAATTTCACATTGCAGACAAGTACTTTAATAGAACAAATATATTTTTAGATGTATTTGTAGCTTTGACTTTTAATAAATGATCAACAAATATAATTCTTTTAGTTAACTGTAAATTTATTTACTCATCCTCGTCATACTTTGAAATCAATTGCTTACTTAAAAATTTACATAAACTCGCTGTGTTGGGGGAGATTATAGACATTTTTTAAATATCTCAAGTCTTTCCAGAATTCACTCCTAATTGCATCGATTTTTTCGGTAAATTTATTAATATTTAAAAGATTTTTTATATGCATGAAAATATTTATATGGTTATTGTCAACTTTTCACATCATACTTTAATTATAGTTTCCGAACAACATCATAGTTAATTTTTCGAATTAATTTTTCGCTATTTACCGATTATAATTTTTCCAATTGTTAATTATTATGGTAAATCTGTATAAGTAGGATAAGACCATTTTTTTCTGAAAGTCTTCCTACGCAAAAGTGTCATAAAAAGGCAGGTGTGCCAGCTGGAATAAAAACGGCTTTCACAACAGGGGTCGCTGAGTGCCAGAGCGCGGCCCTTGCGGATCTATGATCGAGTTGGTGAATGTCAGTGTGTAGATTCCGCCCGATACTATCGCATCTGCTGTTTCTGTGTGCTGAGTGGTCTAATATTTTATTTTATTTGATTAAAATTTGTGAAGAACAACCAGACAGTTTTACAATATGGAGATCAATAATGTAAGTTTAACTGGAATCATGTGTTAAGAATATTTTATCTGAATGACAACTGTTAGAAAAGAGTTATTGTTTTGATTAGACTAAGCCAGTTTTTTTTAATTCGCAAAATTTTATAAAAATGCTACTTACATAGAGAAACAGTTCACTTTCTTATATATTTTTTTATTGCATAATAATTCAAATGTTATTTTTTCAAATAATCACATTGGCATTAATTAATTAAATAATCAATACCTTTTCATTTCGATGCCAATGCCATGCCCCAACTATTTTATTTTATCCAAAACTATAATTTGCGAAACAATTATTCGGTTTATTTTTTGTACTTTTATCGCATTGAAAAACGAAGTTTCCAAGTCATAAAAAAACGATCGATAAAAAAATCTACATTTCAAAATACTATTTTATGCGAAGTGATATCTATAAAAAATTATACGCATTTTTATAACATTTTAAAGTAAACTTTATTGAATCATAAACAATTCTCTCCATTCATCGTTAAGTGTAATTGCAAGTTTTAATTTACATCTAGTATACATTGCATAAAAATTAAATACGAGCGAATTTGCGACATCCTATATAATGGATAAAAATATATATTTTAAAGAAACCAGCCGTGTTGTACCATTGGAAACGGAAAACTTTTTTTATTGAGTTATAAAAATTCTTTTAACCGAGAGAGGGAACTTAGCCTCTGGCTCTACCTGAATTTTAAGGAGCAATAAAGTCGTTATTTTTGGAATTCTAACGCTGACACCGTATTGATATGAGCACCTGTTCTTGCCATCTGGTGGATCTTTAATTAATACATTCAGAGTTAAAACGCAATTTCTAGATATAGGATACAGTGCTAGACGTGTTACTCTTGAGGCCCCCCCGGACATGTATATAGATATACAAATTAAAACATGCGACCTTTTGCTCCATGATTATTTTTTGATGCAATAAAATTGGGATTCGACAGATTTATGACAAATACCTTTTGCTATGTAGTTTGCGCCAAAGCAGTTCTGAATGATTTTGTGCAGCCGTTTTATCAGTAAAACATCCAAAAAGTCACGATCAAAATTCAGGTTACAAAATCAATAATAAACAAAGAGCGCGCTCTCATTTGTTTTGTTTACATCGATGGTCAGCTGGATTTCTTATTCAATTTCTAATTTTTTTTCTGATTAAATGGCTGTACAGAATTATCCGGAATTGCTTTAGCGCAAACTACATATCAAAAGATATTTGTTACAAATCTGTCGAATCCCAATTTTGTTTCATGAAAGAATAATCATGGAGCAAAAGGCCTCCTTTTTTTACACGTGTTTGTATATCTATATACATGTCCGGGGGAGCCTTAAAGATAGTTCAAAATATAATTTTTTATATTTTATAATTAATTTTAAAGAAGAAGTAGAAAAGCTAATGCAAAGAAATGAAAAATTGAGTTTAATAAAAAAAATCCATCCGTTTAACTTTAAATAGGGAATACAAAGAATAAAATAAGCGTTGATATAATAGCGATTTCGTAGCTGGTATGGCAAGATTTTGATATTCATAAAATAGCAGACTAAAACCAGTTCCTAATATTTCAAGATGAAAATAAATTCACGATGATATATTACATTTTACAACTTTTACAACGATGATAAAAATAATTTCGTAATTTCTTATTTTCTATGTGATCAAGCAAGTGACTCACTCAAACATTTGGTAAAAATTTACAAACGTTTTACGGCTTTTTTAATGGTAACTTGACATTCATGATATAATTGCGAGGTGTGAAATGATATTCATAACTTTTTCTAAATTCTCAAAACCCTGGAAAAATTACAGTATGAAAATACTTTTCAAGTAAATTTCAAGTCGGTATCCATTTTATACGGTTAACTGTGAACCAGATATTTCTATTTTTCAATAAACACTTGATTAAAAGTTATGATGAAATTCTAACTATTTTTTGTTCTTTTTTCTGTTACAGGATAATAACCATGAAGTACGAGACTCTTCTACACTGGCGGATATCACGGATGCTTTGTATTACGCAATAAAGCAACAAAACACGAAATTTTATCCGATATACTTGGAAAAGGGTGTGCCGATCGATGCCGCATTAAACGAATTGGGCCACACGGCTTTGCATGTGGCAGTGATAATTCGCAACAAAACGTACGTAACGAATCTTCTATCTCTCGGCGCCGACTTCAATGCCAAGGATGCTAATGGTGCCAGTATCTTGCATACAATTATCGCTTATAAACCTGAAGATATTCACGCGGATATCATTGAAACAAATTTAAATACCGACGGTGGAAGTAACGATACTCAGCAGGAAATCATCGAATATTTGAAGATGTTTCTCGATATGGGGCTTGAAGTTAACAGCAAAGATTCTCACCATCGTACACCATTGACTGTAGCTCTTGAAAAACAAATGAAAAAAGTTGCCGATTTTTTGATCGATCGTGGAGCCGATGTGAATCATTGTGATAACCAAGGCTATACATTGATTCACCATCTGATGACTTTTGCGCATAAGAGAGAACAATCTGTTCGAATAATTGGCTATGCGAATCTTCTAGACCTTTTGATATACAACGGTGCCGACGTAAATCATATAAACAACGATGGTTTGAGTGCTCTAGATTTAGCTACCAAATACAACTTGATACGTCTTACATATATCTTATTACAGAATGTTAATGTGCATTTAACATGGCGAGGTAGGACGGTTTTGCAGTTTTTCATTGAATTTGTATATCAGAGCGATAATTACAAGATATGTATAAAGCAGAATAATATAAAAGTTTGTAAAGTTATCGAGCAATTAATTGAGAGAGGAGCATCCGTTGACGTTGCAGACGCCGAAGGAAATAGTCTGATAGATATGGTCTATGAAAATTATGTTGAGTATCCGAATAACAGAAAGATGTGTTCGAATATTTTGAAGGTTCTGATTAATAATAGTAGCGCCGACGTGAATAAACAAATCGAAGCTGGTTTGGCAATGATGCAAGTTGCCATCATTAATAATTATGTTGAAATTTTTGATATTTTGAAAGATAAAGCTGACTTTCAAGTTCTTACTGAAGACGGTGAGAATGTGATACACCTTGCCAGCAAAACTGCCGAGGTGGACAGCGAAATAATCGACCATTTGCTTTTGCAAGGATTTGACGTGACTGTTCCCAACAGAGAAGCTTTGACTCCAATACATTTGGCTGCTCGCTCCGGCAATCTGCTGGTAATAAATATTCTGTTGAATCAAGGTGTGAACATAAATTATCGAGAACTGTTCCAGCAAAGAACGCCTTTACATATGGCAGCAGAAGTAAGTAGCGCTACAACCATCGAATATTTATTGCGGAACGGCGCTGATGTTAATGCGAGAGATGCAAAAGGGGGCAACGGCCCTTTTGAAAATAAATTGCCAGGATATTGATTTGATCGAGAAGATGTTAAAGTTTGGTGCTGATTTAAATGCCAAGGACGATGAAGGTAATAATTTATTACAGAGAGCTTTGGAACATCATGAATGTTTCGATATGATGCGCTTGTATAAACTTGGCTTGAGTATTAATCATATAAAGCGTCGAGGGCTACAAGAACAAATGATTCAAATGTTTTACGAACATTCATTGAAAGGTCTTCGATTTTATGAACAAATCGTGAAATTTGAATTTGCTGGTTTACCGATAGCAGAGATTTTTCAGCCATTTATAGGTGAAGACGTACATACTTTATTTCCGTCAGATGATTATTGTACTTTGTACCACTATATGAGAATACGGAGACACAGATATGATCGTGTTTATCAAATAGAAATTGAAGGAATGCAGAATTATTTCTTTAACGACAACACGTCGATTTATGACTTTTTACGCATGACACCGAGACGCCAAATGATTCATGTAATGAATGACAATTTAACCGAATTTGTATCGTTTTCATCCGATATTGAAAACCAATTTCCGGAATATTGCGGTATTATACGAGCCACTTACAACGAGGCTTTGAAAAGACAACCGTTAATGGAACCAGCTTATCAAGCTTTCCGTCAACTTTGCGATCGTCCTTTACCAGATCTTGTCGTCGAACAAATTTTCAATAATTTAAGTAACCAAGATTTAGAATCTATGATTGCCTCTGTGAATGGATAGAATGTTCAAAAAAATTAATTTAAATTAAAATAACAAATAACAAAGTAGGCAGGTGGTTTAATAAAACACATATATTTGTCGATGTATTTTTCATAAATTATCAATAAAAATAATTTCACATTATAATAGTTGCGTCAATTAACTATGAATTTATTTACTGATCCTTATCATACTTAAAAATTGCTTACTCGCATGAAAAATGAAAAAAATTCATAATGCATATAAAATCCCGTTATTATGCAAATTTTCACACGTTGCCTTAATGAATTTTCTCATAAAAGGAGATCAGGATAATAGTTTGGTGATTGAGAACAATAAATTGAGTATTTGCTAATTAGACCGTCTAAAAATAACATAAATATTGATGACAATGCTCCACTTAAGAGAAAAACTTTTGATAAATGTAAATGTTTAAAATCTATTTAACGATCTATCATTTTTTGCGAAATTTCTGAACAACGGTATTGTAGTTTATTTGTTGATCTAATTTGATCAATAATTCTAAATATAACTATTGAATTTTTCAAATTTAATGTAATTGCTATTGTTTATTTTCGAAATTTTATTATAAATTACGGTAATTAGACGTGTACTTTCAACATTTAAGCACCCTATATTTATTTATTTTTTCAACATGATTTTTTCTTAGCTATGACCAAACTATATGTTTGATAGCAGCTATGTTAACTTAATTGTCCCACCTTGTCGGAAAAGCAGGAAATTCTAGCCAGTTGCCAGCCGGAAAAAAAATCGGTTTTCACAACAGGGGCTGCTGAAGTCATGTAAACTCCTCGCGAAAGGAAATCTGGCATTAGTATATAATGTACTGTACAGTGTACACTGTACAGGTTACGTATGCTACACCGCGTTATTGTTTTTCTGTGCCATGTGATCTAACGTGTTACTTTATAAGAAATTTTATAATTATATTCAGATAATTTTAAATATGGATGACAACGAAGTAAGTGTAATTGGAATCATTAATCGTGCATATGTATATTGTCTTAGGAAATAAATGTGAGAGGAGTTATTATTAATCACTGTTTTTTTGGTTAGCATTGGTACCAATTGTTTTTTATTTCGCTACTTATTGCACTTTTTTATAATAATAAAAATGTTACTCACATCGGGCAATTATTTTACTTTCCGTTATAATTTACTAGCTTTTGACTGACTATCTTGACGATAATAAACGCAGACTTATTTAAACAAAATCCAATTTGTTTAGAACATAGCGTTGATGGTATAGACGTGACAACAACAGACTGAACTAGACTGAAAGAACGGCGCAATTGTTTTATCGATAAACAAAACCATCTTTCAAAATTTCAGTAAAATAATCAAAACTTTATTATATATATTTTGTAAATTAATGCAAATATTTCTCCATTCGCATTATACATTGTATGAATTTTGACTGCTTATACTAAATTATAGAATAGAACTATAATTTATTGAAGTTATATAAATTATTCATCGTATTTTTATTGACTTCGAAATGTTAGGATTAGCCGCTCTTATTGCATAAAATCCTAAATTATGATCATTAAAATGAATCATTATTTATTTTTCAGTGTGAACAATGTCAAGAGTCGTCAGAAAATCCATGTTATCCAGTTCCCACAAAATACAAACCGAATTATCTGGCAACAAAAATTACCGCTGCAAAAAAAAGAAAACTTTTTTTGCTAGAGACTTCTCATCTGACGGACGTCACAGAGGCTTTGTACAACGCAATAAAGCATCAACATTTGGAATGTTACTCCATGTTCTTGGAAAAAGGCGCCTCAATCGACGCCACCTTCAACGTAATGGGCCACAAGGCTTTGCACATAGCCGTGATCGTTCGCGATAAAATAATTATAACGGATCTCATAAATCGCGGAGTCGAATGGAATGCCAGAGACGTTAAGGGTGCCAATATGCTACATATAGCTATTGAATATACGTCCGAAGATATGAACATCCGCGCGATCAATGCAAACTTCCATTCCGAGTGCGAGAGTGACGATACCGAACGAGAAATTATCGAAATTTTAACAATTTTTCTGGATCTTGGACTCGGCGTGGACAGCGAAGATTGTCACCAACGCACACCTTTATCGATAGCGCTCGAAACAAAAATGAAAAAAGTTGCCGAATTTTTGATTGATCGCGGTGCCAATATGAATCACTGCAACAACTATGGCAATACGATGTTACATCGTTTGGTAACTTTCGTGTTCTACAAGAAAGAGAATTCCGTGCAAGCGTTTCATTATATGCGGCTCATAATTTTCTTGATATCCAAAGGAGCCAACGTAAATTGTATAAACAAAAAAGGCGAAGGTCCTTTAGATTTAGCTATCAAATACAACTTGGAATACATAACGTTTATCTTACTGCAACATGTCGACAATGAGAATTTGATAACTCGATATTAAACTATTTTGCACGTTTTCGTCGAATTTATTTGTCAAAACGACATTCACAAGTTGGCTGAAGAATATGAAGTTCAGGATGACTTTGACGTGTACAGTGTTATCGAGAGAATGATAATAAAAAGAGCATCAGTTGACGTTGCAAGCGCCACAGGAAACAGTCCTTTGCACATAGCTATGAAATACTTCAAAGACGAAAAGCTGATATCTTTGCTGTTGCAACACTCGATGGACATTGACAGCCTCGATAACGCAGGTGATACACTATTACATGTTCTTTTGGAAAATTTCACTAAGTATCCGCACAATGGAAACATGTGCCTGAATTTACTGAACGATCTGGTTGGTAGAGGCGCCAACGTGAATAAAATTGGTAAAGAAGGTTTGAACATTGTACACGTTGCCATTATGTTAAACAATATTGAGATTTTCCGAATTTTGAAGGAGAATGCAGATTTCAATGTTCTCACCGGAAACGGAGAGAATGCAATGCACCTTGCCAGTAAAACTGCTGAGGTGAACAGCGAAATAATCGACCATTTGCTTATGCAAGGATTTGACGTGACTGCTCCCACTAAAGAAGCTTTAACTCCGATACATTTGGCTGCTCGATCCGGTAATTTACTAATGATGAACCGTCTGTTGGATCAAGGTGTGGACGTGAATTGTCGAGAATGCGTTCAGTTTAGAACACCGATTCATATGGCAGCTGAGACAAACAGCGTTAAAACCATCGAATTTTTGGTGGAAAAAGGCGCCGATATCAACGCGAGAGACGAGATCGGGAAAACGCCTCTTTTGAAAATAAATTTCGCCAAAATCAATTACATCAGTTTGTTGAAGTTAGGAGCTGATATGCATACCGAGGACAACAAGGGACGTAATTTATTGCACAGAGCCATGGAATCCAACGAAGAATTTATCATGAGACTTTTGTACAATTTTGGCGTGGATATTAGACTTAGAAACTGTACTAGAAAGGAGCGCGACGAGAAAGTGGAAATGTGGTTCGAGCACAAGTTGGAAGGAACCCTCTCTTACGAACATATCGTGAAATTAGAGTTAGCTGATTTACCAGTGGCAGAGATTTTCGAGCCTTTTACGGGTCCGCACGGCTCATGGAAAATTTTTGGTGAATTGTGCGTTATTATGCAACATAGCTTTATTGATATGTTCAAAAAAGTGAGACTCAGATGCGAAAGTACGTGTCCGCGTGAAATCAAAGAGATGAAAGCTTATTTATTGAACGCCACTACGTCTGTCTATGATTTTTTACACATGACACGACAACGTCAAATGGTGCACGTTAATAATGACAGTTTAATGAAATTGGTGTCACTTTCATCCAACATCGTCGATAAATTTCCCAATTATTGCAGTATTATCCGAGCGACTTACAACGAGGCTCTAAAAAGACAGCCGTTAATGGAACCAGCTTATAAAGCTTTACGTCAACTTTGCGATGTTCTTGTACCTGATCTGTGCATTGAAATGATTTTCGATTATTTAAGTTACCAAGATTTGCAATCCATGATTATGTCTTTAAGTTGAAAGAATAAGCTAATTACTATAATAAATCGCATGAAAAGTGAAAAATGTATGATTTGAATACGATGCCTTTATTTGTATATATTCGTAAGTCGTCTTGATGAGTATTTCGTAATAAAAAATTAATTTCATATTACAAATCGTTTTGTTTTTATTACCCGAAGATCCATATTTATAACAAATTCGTTTTATTATTTTATGTTTTTGTACTTCTTTAGCAACAATAAATTTTTAGCAGCAAGTCGTAGAGTATCATCCTTCTAAAATAAAATAAAGAATATTCATAATTTTCAATCACTCTAGATAACATAAAAATTACAAACCTTATGATAACAGAATCGAAGATAATCATCACCAAACTGCTTATGATCCTCCCCGTAAAAAACATTCAGACTAACGCTATTTATGCCCACATTGTCAAGCATCCAGTTAGAAAACTTTTCACCTCGATTGCGACCTGTAACCTGACTCAGATCGATGTTGCTAAGTCCTGGCCAACTAACAATCAAACAACTGCCACCATGCGGTTCGATAGGTATCATTCCTGCTTCGCGACATGATTGAATCATAAAGGCACGTTTTCGTTTGATGTTAGCTAGAGCTTTACCTAGGTAAGTATCTCGACTGTTGAAATTACGAATTTCGTCTTCTACAGCGACAGCTAAAGCGATCTACAAAATTTACGACACGTGAAAGAAAGTTAATAGAAATTATGTGAATTTATTTCATTTACCTGTGGTGGCGTACTTGTCGACCGAATTATGTACGCTTGCACGTAGGTTATTCGTTGAATAACTTCAGCTGGTCCATATGCCCAGCCAATTCTCCAACTTGGAACGCCAAATGATTTGCTAGCTGTACCAATTGTTATTGTTCTTTCAAACATTCCTGGCAATGTAGCTGAAAAATAAGATAGAGCTTAAAGCGATATAAGAGTACTTATATTATAAAATAGTCATGTAGAATTTAGCAGGTAAAATATTTAATGCATGCTAAACTTAATTCCTTTATTTACAGAAATGAATTTATAGTATCGATAGTTATAAACGTACCTATCGAAGTCATCGCGTCCAATGTGAATTCATGAGCTTGGTCAGAAATTATCCACAATTTATGATTGATTGCCAGTTCCGCAATGAATTTGACTTCATCATCGGTGAAGCTTTTGCCAAGAGGATTGTTCGGGTTATTGAAAACGATTCCTCGAGTATGCTTATTAATTAGATTTGTAATTTCGTTTCTATCTAGTACCCAAGCATTTGCGTTGCTATTGTCGTTCGAGTTCACCTGTTTTTTATTCAATAAAAATTATTACAAATTCTTTTTTACTTTCGAATTATGCTATAATTTTCGTTAAAAAATCATCAAAAAATATTCAGACATACCGCTTTCAAGGCTGTAAATCGAGGAATCGCACCGACAATTTTTATCTGTGGCTCATATTTGGCGTAGAAAGGTTCTATGAGAATCCATTCATCACCTGGAGATGAGAGCGTACTGAATGTTGCAAAAAGAGCTTCGCTAGCACCTACTGTGATGAGAACTTCGCTTTTAGGATCCAATGTGCGGTTAGTTAGTTTGGAATAAAAAGTGGCGATCGCTGAGTTAAACCGTGGCACGCCCTGATAAAACATGTTTAAAATTTTTTTTATTTTCAACAAATTTTTGAACAACGGTGTTTTTTTTATTAAATAAAAGTAAGTGGATCTCTATAGGCATTTATATTATCGTGACATATTTTTGAACAAAAATACTAAAAACAATAAATAAATAAAAATTCATACCGCGTATGGTGCATACTCATTCATTAATGCATCTTTAGATAAGCTGGCATCTACTAAAGCAGATTTTAAATAATCTGCGATATCTTCATCGCTGTGGTCTATCTTGAGATCAACAATTGTAAGATTTTTCGATTTAACGCTAACAAATTAAGACGTTTTATCTGTGTAATATCGTAATGTATTGATGGTAATTTTAATAATTATATGTACTTACTCAGTGAAATCGCTAATTTCATTTTCTTTCGAATCCGATGGTACTGTTCCACATGACATTGATAAACTATTAAACTTTAACAATAACCATTAACTTTCTTAATTAACATATCACAATTTTAATAGCATATAAAATACTTACAATTACTAAAATAAGAAAAATCAAATAGAATATTACTTTTCTCGTGGCTTTTGATTGTTGAAGCTCACTGTTATTTAACAATATTTAAGTTTGCATTTTAACATAATTAAATTATACCACTATTGACACTCTCTCGCGTATCAATTATTTTGATTGGAATTGAAATAAAAACCAAGAATTCGTTGTATTCACGAGAAGACGTTTTTATAATTGCAAACTGAAAAAACACCGGTCTGACACACGCGTGAATCAGCATTCAGCAGTCACAGCTGTTTCACTTTAAGGGTGTATCTACATATGCGCCTTGCGCCTTAAGCCTTGCGCTTTGCGCTTGCGCCTTGTTCCGTATTATAATTCTGGAAT
>JAWWMK010005679.1:0-29467 GCA_035047105.1 Galeopsomyia nigrocyanea
CTACTTATTTTAAGAACTTTTTTCCAGCCTTTTGATTTAAGAACATGGACTACTTAAATTTGCTGCATACTTATTTTCAGAAAAAATACTACTTAATTTAAAAAATTTTTTTTATAGTGTACCTGGACGTAGGCGCCGAGCCGGTATAATAATGCAAACCAATGGGTCCGCTGTAGGAGGGTCGACAGGACGACGCGACAACGGCACTTGCCGATCTCGGTACTTGAGCTGGCGACGGTGGTGCGGATGGTAATAATCGTGGTGTTGCCGGTGGTGTGCGTCCTTGACTACTGCTGCTCTGACTGCTGGTCGAAGATTTTCTACGGATGTTACGTTTGGACGGTTGACGACACAAACCAGTTGGACATGTACGTCCCATCGCGCATTTACCCTCGCACACCTCGCGATTCATCGCCAAACCCTCGTAATTGATCAGAGTTTGACGACAGTTCTCCGCGTCTTGGGTTGACAAGGCGAGCGATGGGTAACGCTCGCGTATACGACGTCGTTCCTATAAAGAAAAGAAGATTTTTGAGAGGGGTTTTTTTTTTTAAATTTATGTGTTTTATGTACGTACGTCTTGGAGACGCGTGGATTCGAAATCCTCGAGTTGCTGCTGAAAACCAACGTTGGGGTTGGCTACCGATCGGCCGACCCTCACCACTTTCAACGCGTCCTTCCACGACAGATCCGTCGTGCTCATTATGTAGGCTACCGCTACTGTTACGCTTCGTGACATTCCTGCCAAACTATAAAAAAAAAAAAATTTGTAAAATATGCATGAAGATGATGATTTTTTTATAGGTTTTGTACCAGTGTATCAAAACGTTGCCGCCGCGTAATCTAGCCGAGTGTATGAAATCGTTGCAGATCGAAAAGTACTGCGAGAGATTCTGATCTGGCGTGTCGGCCGCCAGTATGCAAAGGTAATGCTTGTCCTGCAAATACACACGAATATTAATTTTTGAATTAAAAAAAAAAGTGTATAGAGTACTTACGGAATGTAATCGCCTTGCGGCATCGTGAATAGCGAGTATATGAGTGATCTCGAATCTTTCCAGCTGAGCGGCGTCTTTACTGTCGCGATAGTTGCCCACGTAGAGACCGGGCAGTACCTGTGTATATATATACATATATATCAATACAATGTGACGTTTTGAAATGAATGACCTGTAGTTCATTGATTCCTTTGCAAGAGAGAGACAACACACGGAGTTTAATTATGCAACGACATTATGAAAGACAACAGACATACATACGTACACACGGTATATTGACACTTGACATTGAGCTTTGTTTCTTTCTTTTCGTTTTTTTTTTATTTGATTTCTTGCCAGCGAAACTTGCGATGTTTATTGGACGATTCGAGTTTATTATGTTAAAGATTGATTGAGCTTTTTTTTTTTTTGAAGGATTTTAATTTAAAGAAAATTATTATGGATTTTTATTAGACATAATTGATTGTAAATTACAGTGGACACTAAAAAAAAATTCAACAAACACATAGCTTCAAATCTTCAAATACCATATCAACAACCCAGAAGAAATAAAAAAAAAATCGATAAATTCTCAGCGACAAAATCCCAAAACTCCTTATAAGCTCTATACGAAAAGATGCAGCTTCACCTTGTGTATATATACGTGCGAAAAGCCCTCTCGAGTCACGATTGTATATGTTATATACATATACGAAGGGAAAAGCGCGCCACGACTTCAGTGTATAAAGCCTAGGGTTCGACAGTGGAGAGCGCGCGGAAAATCGATTTCACTCGCGCGTTCCACTTTTTTTTCTTCTTTTTCTTCGATTCTACATAACAAACCGCGAGAGAGAAAGAAAGAAAAAAAATTATTTTGTTGTATTCGCCGCGCGTGATATAATCCCATATAAATTCGAATATCAATCCGCGTCGAAACGTGCTGCGTTTGGACGACGGCCAAGCTGCTTGTTTATGCATATGTGTATGAAACTTTGATCGACTTGTTTTTCTTCGTCCGCGCAGAAATTGCGAAGTGAAACGATGCTAATTATCGGCTTTTTTTCGGGATGTTACAATAGAAAATGGACTGCGGCGGTTGAATTGTTATTACGCCCAAAAAGTATAATCGACGCTTCGATTAGCCTCTATATCCCTCGGATGTATATACTTTATGGAGATGAGGATTTATTTGACCGTAATGGGCTTGTACTTTCAGCCGCTCGCTATATATACATTACTAATGATGCGCCGCTCGCTTGCGAGGTGCTAAGTGCGATATATCGTTGGAAGAGTGAACTGCCATGAATTATTCGCTCGTTCTTCGTTTTAACGAGAAAAAGTAAGGTAGAACAATAATTTTTTTTTTACCTTCGTTACACAATAATTACTACAAAGAAAATTTTCCCTCCCCACACACCCTAAAGTAATTATAAATTATCAAGTACACAGCGAAAGTTTAATCAGGCAAAAAAAGTTTTCCACGAGGTGAGAATAATAATAATTCATCGAATGTAATGCAAAGCGTGTCCTTCTTTCGCATACGCGGAAAACTTCGCAAGTCCAATATTGACGTGCGAGGAAAAGTCGTAAAAAGAAAAAAAAACTAGTTCGACGAATACATATATACATACACACATGTAAATTGCCAACAAAGAGTAGCGGCGCTCTTTAATAAGCCTTGCAAATAGTCGTTCATTTTGACGAGACTCGCAAATCCCTCCGGGAGGATCAAAGATTTAAGCTGACGATTAGAAGGTTGGACAAATCCTCGTGTATTTACATTTAAATTCTCGATTATAATTAGCCTTTTTTTAAATTCAACTATTATAAAAAAAAAATAAAATTAAATCGAAAAAAAAAAACATACCTTATTCATGCCATTGCCCATATTGATATTAAATCCAAGCGATAAGTGTCCGAGTTGTATCGCGAGTAGCACGTGTCTTTAGCTCTCATGTGCAGCTGGCGTATAATATGCCGAATGAGTTCTATCTGTGCCTTGGCCGCGGCGATCTTTTGCTCACACCTCCACCCTCTTCTTCCTCCGACGACGTCCTCAGCACCAACTGTTCTCCACGCCACTTCCTTCTCGTCATTTCATCTGTGTGTTTGGAAATACATTTTTATTTTATTATTTTTTTTTTTAAATATTTTTTTTATACTGTCGAGAAAAAACGCGTTAATATACATACAAATCCCTCACCGCAATCACAACCCTCACAAAGCTAATTCTCGGATATACACAACCGCACATTAGCCACTCACACACACATATCAAAACATATCATCCTCTCCCCCTATAATATACACAACCAAACCCCTCTGTGTGTCATTTGGCCTACTCTACTTTAACTAAGAGCTTACACTGCCGAATATATATTTGTAATAGTCCCGTGTTCTGAAGGCGGAAGAAAAAGAAGAAACACACTCGAAAGAAGAAGAAGAAGAAGTGTATAAACGGGCGTGGCGTGCGGATATAATTTATGCGTATTTTTTTTTTGTGATGTATATATACATCGGCAGGGCGGTTGGAATTAGTAAGAGAGAGAAGCCCGCGGCGGCATTAAAGCCTTCGGTAATAATGTCACCGCTCTGACGACTAACAACGGCAGGTGTATCGCTTTTATTTATTAATGCGATTTGCACGTTATAGAGTTCCCTCCCCCTCACCATCACACACTAGTGTGTAAGTTATAGCTTTCGATTCTGTTCTTCTTTTACTTTTTGTTTCTTTCTTTTTGTTTTGTTTTTTTTTTCTTTCTTTCTTTGCAAGCTCGGTTTTAATAATTGTGAGTGACTTGCAAAAAATAAAATATTTTTTTTTTTTATTCGATGAGATATTACCAAATTTTTTTTTTATTTCAAACACGTTGGCGCTAAAATACACATGATTTTTTTTAAATAATGATTGTCGCATGACAGTATGATAAATCAACTGTCGCTCTATATACTACTACACATCGACACGCGCGCGCGTGTGTATGTACGAGTGATGTACGTGAGCGGAAATATGGATGTAACCTTGTAACATACTTATATTCACGTCAAAAAAAAAAGAAGAAGAAGAGTAGAAATCACTGCCTCAAAGAAAAAAAAATCACAGTTACATACACACACATCGAAAGACAAACATCCTCACCAAAAAAAAAAAAAAAAAAAACATCAAACAACCTACCCAACGAAACGCGATGAAGTTGAAAGAAACAACGACGATTATTTGGTTATTATTCATAGTATAAAAAAAAATCACACAGACACACACACACGAGACTGTCTGGCATGAAAGTCCTCACATCGTCGTTTATAATCCGCGCAGAGTGAAAGACTGACTGCAAAACTGGAGTTACTCGCGAAGAAAGCGGGGGTGTGTTCTCTCTGTCGTGTGCACATGCAGTCGCGTGGCGCAAGCGCCGCTCGATAAAGGCTTATACTTTATAACACATCCCTTCTCTACTACTACCATTACTATACTATCTTGTGTATATGTATATACATATATAAACCAGTTTGGCCCTAAACTTGACTCGCACGCCTTATAAGCTGTCAATCTCTTATGTAAGGTGGGGTGAGACCCTTTTTTTTTTCTTTTTTGGATAGGTAATGGTTTTATCATCCCTTCCTACCTTAAGGTTAAGGTTAAGCGTGGACAGATAAGAGGCGTTTTGTTTTCAATTTTTTATACAACGCCCGATAGACGATAAGAGAAGGGGAAAGCGCGAGACTATTGCTTGGTTAATATTTCAACGCGTTGATGTCTGGATAGGGAAAACGTGAGCTTTTACATTTTTAATTTTCTTTCTTCGAACGATGTGTTATTCGCTCGATATATTTATATTGAAATGAATGTAATTTTTTTTTGTAGGGATTGCATGAAACTGTCAATAATTCAATTTAGAGCAGTCATTATTCTGAAACGTTAGCGTGAAATAGAGGTCAATATTATATCTTTCACAGTGGCATTATTATAATGCGGATCATAATACAAGACGTAGAACGAGTTTCAGAATTTATTCAAGCGTCGAATTATGCATCTTGAGATATATAAGCAAAGTTGCGAAATATTATAATCCCGAAACAAAAGTAAAAAAAAAAAGCGCAAAAGAAAACTTTTCGTTTCCATCGTCATTTCTAACAAGTTTAATTTCAAGTGCACTCACTGCACCGAACGCGCGCGCTCTACACAATGACTGACAAAAGTATATAGAAAAAAAAAAGAGAGAAGAAGAACAAGAGTGCGACCTCAATTTCGCTCTACACACACACACACGTGTTAAAAATAATCGCCCGATGAGAATTCCTTCATTGTTGGCGCTTGTCGCGCGATTAACAGCCGCGCGCACTCCGAAAATAATTTTTTTTTTCATTTACGAAGACTGTGTATTATACCTGCGAGGGTCACCCCGTTTTTTCATCATAATACGCGATCGCGAATTTTTCTCTCTTGCGCCCACGTCGATAAAAAGCGAGAATTGAGGATTAACCTTGTCTTTGATGGGACTATTGGGTTTTGTGGTTTACAAGCGGACGATTGATTGATTCTATTCGGTTTATTTACATTTCAACTTACAAATTAGACTTATAAAAAATCATTTTTTTTTCTTTCTCTCGTGAGGTAGTTTTTTTTTCGGCAATGGCTCGCTCCTTTTATATTTCCTGAAAGCATAAGATAAATCACGTTTACATATACGAGAGAGAACACGGAGAGCGATAAGAAAATGAAAAAGTTTCCCCATTCCTTTTTTTTTCTTCGCGCACGTATCTCATTTAACGAAAAAATTGAGGTAATAGATCTTCAAAAACATGCGTGAATTATTTATCTGAGAACGATATAAAAGTTTGTTCAGTTGGCTCTATCTAACACAAATACATCTCAATTACTCCAATAAGTAACAAGAAAATTACATTTTCATTCCGCAGTGTCTAATTCAATCGAAAAAAAAAGGAAACTCTACCAACACCCCAAAAACTTTCCACCCTTAAATCGAATCACTTCCAAGCTAAAAGCCAACGCTCTCTTGAAAATTCAATCAAACTTCCCACTCAAAAAAAAAAAAAAAAAGCACTCACCTCTTATACGTTCACTCGACTTTTTCCCTGTCAGCGTCGTTGTTGGCCTTCATCATCACAACAAGTCCAAGCAGAACCACCATGATACCAGTGCATCTCAGCAAAGAAGTTGGCTCGCCGAAAAACAACCATCCGACGACTGTCTGTATACACACATAAAAAAGTAAGCTAATTGAGTTGCACGATAAAAATAGACATGACAATAGACCCTTTTTTTTCCTTCTTCTTCTTCTCACCCCTTTCGCGAAAGAAACTAGGGCGTGTAAGAAGAAGACGAAAAAAAAAGGGACACGACGACGCTCGTTAATTTTTCCTCTCTCTGATCCGTTTGTCATCGGCTAAACCAAGTTTTCACGGAGATTAGATTCGGGAGTGTGCTTTTTTCTCAGAGATATTAATTTTTTTTTGTACGATTAGTTTTACTCGAGAAATATAAAAAAAAAAATTCAATCTCCCTTAATAGAACCCTTTTCTAATTAAGTTACAAGCTCGAGCGAGCTTTTTCTCCCCACCATCACATACCTTCTCAGAGAGAAAAAAAAAGAAGCGAAGGCCGTAGTCAAACACGAAAAATCCGTCTATATAAGCGCAGAAGCCGCAACCGCACGAGATAAGAACAAAGCGATAAGAAAATAAGACTTTTTTTTCTCTCTCTCTTACGAGATAGATACTCACCGAGCACAGGTAGTTGACGGCCGCTGCGCCGACGACGGCTGTGAGCGAGGAGGCCGATTTGGCCAATGCTCGCGAGAATAAAGTCAGGCTCATCGTGTTCACCAGCAGCATCAGCCCGAGTAGTGACAGTTTCGACATTAGACTCAACTGTAGTGCGACGAAAAAACAAAAAAATGACGTCGAAAAAGGATTACAACGATCCGAATGGTGAGGTTTTTTTTTTGTGTGTATGTGTGTGAGTGAGCGCGTGACCATTCAATGTCATTTGCGCAGTTTTTGCGAGGCTGCTGCTGAAGATGCTGCGTGAGTGCATTGGTACGCTTGGAGATATGGGGAATTACGAGGGTGATTGACGATATATATTTATAATTTTTTAAATATTGTTTTAGTGTTGGATGTGAGTGTTTTAAATGTGGAATATTTGAATTAATTTTTTTTTTTCGTGCAATCAGAGTTTGTTGTCTAGTGTTTACTTCACTCGCGAAAGTACACGTAGTTAATTTCATCATGTAGTCAATATTACTCAAGTTATCAAGGACTAATACATCGCAATATATTTAAAAAATCAAACATCCGATTTTTTTTTTCTTACGAAAGAAAAGAAATTTGTAATCTTATCTATTTTTTCGTCTGCACGGCAAGTAAAAAATTTTCAGCATATAATACAATATATGCTCATTTATACACAAGCCAGTTACAAAAAAAAATAAAATCTCGTCTTTTACGTAACAGCCAGAACGAAAAAAAAGGATGACTGCGACATAGATCGTAAAAACCCGAACAATATAGTAAACAAATATGAAGGTCTCGCTCGGCAAAGAGATATCGTATATTATTCAAAACTGCATTTACCCATTCGTCCATCCCGTAAAATCCAGCTAGTTTAGCCAAGATGCTTCCTCCAGAGCCGAAAAAACCCGAGAGTATCGCCAGTTGTATCGCTGATTTCTCGGCCATGTCGTCGGGTTTTTCTTTTTTTTTTTATTATTTTTTTATTGTTGATTTCTACGGAGAAGAAGAGATAGTATAATATTGTTTGATTAAATCTCTGGTGTAATTGAGATACGACATGTAGATAAGAAAAGAGATCGACTACGTGGCTTCTGCGACGTTTCGTCGTTTGTGTTTTATTATACCAAAGTAGAACAGGATTCTTTTTTTTAAAATAAAAATGTAAAGAAGTCTGCATGTAAATTTTGAGCGACAATCAAAATTTCATCGAACATTAATTATACATCAGCGCTCGAAATAATATAAACCGTTCACTCGATAACGGGTTCGTGTACACGCGGTATGGATTAAAAAAAAAATATATATAAAAATAAATAAACGCGATAACGGGTCAAGTATAGAAAAAGACGGAAGTGGTTTTTAAGACGCGATTAAAATATTTAACGCTTGCACGCGCGCTTATATTTGACAAACGTTGTAGTAAATGCAAGGCTATATAATAAGAGAAAACGTTGCTTTTAAATTCTCGAATGGAATGCTCATTTAGTGGCATTGTGAGAGGGAGTAAAAAAAAAATTCTTAAGCATTTAAATTAATTAATCGAGGGAAACTGCGGCTTCTTCACTCTTGACTGCGTAAAATGCTAATTGGGATGTGTGCTACCGCGCCGCAGTGCCCCTGATATCTCTAACTATAACGCCGTGCGCTCATTATATATTTTGACGTGATTTTTCAGGGAAAATCTTTTTTTTTTATCGGATAGTGAAAAAAATTGCATCGTAAATCTTGAAATATATATCTGGACTGAATGATATACCGCGTGTGTTATATTAAAAGGAGATTGAAATTCTATAAAGGCGGATAAAAATAAATTGTGTGATGAAATATTGAATTATCGTATGTGGTTCTAAATATACAAGGCACTAAATCAATTACGTTAGCTTTCTAGAATAAACATGATAGAGCGAACTAACGAAGTGTAATGGCACACGTCAGCGACGGCGATTATATATAGAGGTGTAAAACAATTTTACAAAACAATTTCTAAAAGTATATACTCCAATTATTTTTTTTGTTGCTCGTTAAATAGAGAGGTAACCTAAAGTAATTAACTTTCTCGCAAAGTGTTTTTCATTGAAATAATTCATGAAAAATAACACGCAGCGAAAGCAAAAAAAAAAAAAAAAAAAAATAGAAAACGCATCGATCCAAATAATAATCAGCTGCTGCCACCCACGCGAGTCTGCCGTGTAGTCTCTCAAAAATAAACAAAAAACCAACCTCTCGTCGAATGCCAACATCTCTCGTACGAATATATGTGAAAAATAAAAAATTAGCTACGCTCCATAACCTCTCCCTTCTCTCTTTCTCTCTCTCTCGAAGAATGCAAGCAAACCGGCTGTCTCGTGAAAATCGCAAAAAATTCTCTCTCTCTCTCTCTCTCTCTCTCTCTCTTGCACTAGTCGAAAAAGGAACAAACGAAATGCAGCAGCACGCCTGTGCACCGAGACGCCACCATCGGGAAGAACAACCGTTCGCTTAACAGGTAGTTTAAAAATGGCGGCGGGCACGTAGTGTGTGTATGTGCCGTGTGCGTTTCTCTCTCCTCCTCGCGATCTCTCTCCTTCTCTCTCGCAGACACGGAGTGCAGCTGCAGCACCGATGTCGTTCACCGGTGATGTACCTTGTCTCCAGGTGATGATCATTCATTTATCAGTGTTAACGCTGCGTTTCTCTCTTTTTTTTTTCAAGAAATACGCGCGCGAGTGTGCAATGTGTGATTAGGAATGCGGCGAGGTCGTTAGCCCGGAACACCCGTTCGTTTCTTTCATCTTTTTTTTTCGTTTCGTATAGATGAGAGAGAGCGCAGGTGCGCGACGTTTTATTTTCAAACACACACTCGAGTTTAGCCTTCGCGCTAATACTGCATTATTTTTATAAAGCGCGCAAGGTTTTATTGATTTGCAGGTGGCAAAAAAAAAGACATGTGATTTATAAAAAAAAAATTATACACACGCGAGATCGAGTGGTTGCAGAAGGTGTCTGGTGCTAGTATGGTTGAGCGGACGTCGAGTTTAATTGTGAGGATAAGACACGCGTTGGTTTTATCTTTGGAATTGATAAAAGTTCCAAATTGATGTCTCAATTGATCATCGCGCAGAGTGTTTACGGAAATTTTTTTCGCAACTTGATTATTCACTGATTTCTTCGCATGAGTGTCAATCAAAACAATCATTACATAGTTTAATTTTTCAATTTCCATGCATACCAGTGGAATCTTTTGAAACCAATTTTTTTAGTGCTTTTAATAGAACGTTTGCAAACGGAAATAAGTATATTTCATAGATAGATATCACGATATGTCTCAATTAAACTATTTTTACCTTAAAAAAAATTCATGATTGACTCAATAGCACTTGCTTACGTACATGGGCTTCTCTCCATTCACATTGGAACAGTTGTTCAAATATTGCCACAAGAGTCAACAAAGTACTCAGCCACTGATAAAGTCCTGTGGGGAGCTAAAATATCTGTACTTTGTTCACTTTCTCAATTCAGTTTTACATTAACTTCCACATCATCCGTACTTGTCTGTTAAACAATGCCCTCCTGGTTGTTCATACATAAAATTTTGAAACGCTCTAAAATGAAGTCCGTGTACGCTAGGCAGCAAGGTATCTTGCATAATATCTGCATTCCAATAAATTTTATATTTCATAAATAAGTGTGCATTATTAATGGAATGCAATTTTGTGTGATTCAGGTAAATATAGCTGTAAGAACCACAAATACGTAAGCATGGAGCATGCAGACTTGGTGGCGGAGATGGTGCACGTCGAAAGACTGACCACTCAGGAGAGGCTGCACCTGGCCCGCCACAGGAGACTGCAGCAGCTCAAAGTCTGGAGGCAACGGGAGAAGGAATGGCTTCGACATCAGACCAGACACACCAGCACCAAAAAGCACATTTTCTTCAGCGACAGTGTCATGCTTCTGGAAGCTGCAGCTAGAAACGACATTGATGAAGGTGTGTATAGAAACTACTAGAGCCTAAAATGCTTCATCAGAGGAGTAGCTAATCAATAATGAGTCATTGTAAGTTTCAAGCACAAATTTATCAGTTGCTTGTTTATTTGTCTGCGCTTGACTGAAAAATCGATTATTTTCAGAATCGTGGAGCCATTAACAGATTGTAAAGATGGTTCTTGAATTTTATTATTTCATAAGTTAGTTCATGAATAATTTTAACACGTGAATAGCCAGAAATTTTTATGAAGCTAATTTTTCTCAAAAGTAGACATGATATTTTTGTTTTATACGTCCCCATTATTTCCATCATTGGATTTAAGCTGAAATCAATACCAGTAAAGTCCTGGCATCCATCCCACTTGGTCCCCATCCATTTTCACCCAGATTCAGTTCAAACTGTCTAACTTTTTTTCTTCTGCTTTCGCAGTGAGGCGACTGTTGAAAAAAGGAGTGAATCCGGACTCAACGAACGAGGACGGCTTGACGGCGCTTCATCAATGCTGCATCGACGACAACGAGGAGATGATGAAACTGCTGGTTGAGTTTGGCGCGAACGTCAACGCCGAGGACAGCGAAAAGTGGACTCCTTTACACGCTGCAGCTACTTGCGGACATTTACATCTCGTCCGTTATTTGATTGCCAAAGGAGCTAATCTGTTGGCTGTCAATGCCGATGGAAATATGCCTTACGATATCTGCGAGGATGAGAAAACTTTGGATTGCATTGAAGGTACGTTCTTTTTGTGATAAATAAAATAAAAATTGTGACTGAACATTAATTTTTATTTTAGGGGAGATGGCACGTCGAGGAGTCACGCAGGAATTGATCGACGAGACTCGAGCTTCCACCGAAGTGCAAATGCTCAGGGATTTGCAAAAAACTGCCTCGACGGGCGGTGAACTCGAATACAAGGATCATCAAGGTGCTACTCCTGTAAGTAGCTGCAATAATATTACTTTGGTAGTGCTACGCGTATTAACGTTAAATTTATTAACTTTCAGCTTCACATAGCAGCGGCAAACGGTTACTTAAGGGTCGTAGAATTCCTTCTCGACCAGCATGTATCTACAGACTGCGAGGATAATGATAAGTGGCAACCGGTTCACGCTGCTGCTTGTTGGGGACACGTAAGTTCTGCTTCCAGAACTCTCATTATCCACCGAATAGATTTTTAATAACCGTCTTGTCGTTTCAGTTGGAAGTTTTAGAGTTACTAGTGCAAAACGGTGCGGACTTGAACGCGAAAAACAAGCACGACGAAACGCCGGCGGACATATGCGAGGATCCCGAGATACGCGAGAGAATAATGGAATTGAGGAGCGAGCAAGAGAGTAAAAAGTTACGTGAAGCCCAGAATAGGCGAGTGAGGAGGTCACACAGTATCAATACTAGGACGCAGAGCGTTCGAAGAACTTCCATTAGGGACAAAGTACTTACCACGAAGAAAGATGCTCAGGAGGAGGCGAGGTTGAGGCTGCAAGCTCAACAGGTGAGCATTCTTCTTTAAAAAGAAAAAATTTCATTTCTCAGTAGTGCATAAATCTTAAATTCTTTTATCCCTCTATTTTTTTTAGCACACGTACGGAAATCCAGCTGTAAGTCTGCCACCGTCGGAGAATAGTTCGGGTGGTCCAGAAAATGCGCACGACGACACAGACTCGACAGCCTTAACGCCAGCGGTGCGCCGTGGTCCCGAGGGCAAGGACAACGAGTCGTTTTTGCACGAGGATGTGGATCGCGACTCAGGTAGATATCGCAACTACTTTGGCTTGCATTGGTTGTGGTATGGTAGGCTCATATGGTGACGAAAAAAAGGCTTCGCGAATTTATACATACGTGATACTCTGAGAGAGCGCGTGCGTGTGTAAATACACGTGTGAATTTTCAATTAGCTTTTTATACCTTCTGTGATCGTTTACATTTACCTATGTTGTCTCTGTGTGTTCTGCTCATTTCTCCTTCGGCGGCACCTTCTCATCCTTTCATCGTGAGGTCAGTTTTCTACGTAACCTTCATGTTTCTATAAGTGTAGATTGATAATCGATCTTACTTTTTTTTTCTTCTTTTTCATTCAAAGTCTGATATTATCTGCGAATTTATTATGCCCGAATTGTATACGTCGAATTAATCTCGTTCAAAACTTTTCTTACACAATCTCAGGTGCTGTTCATTAGCCTTGTAAGGGTATTTTTAAAAATTATGCGCGGCGAGGTATATAGATTTTTTTACATTCCTGCACATCGATGCATGTTTCCTTCATTCGACTCTTCTGTTCCTTTTTTTCTTTTTGTTTTGGAGTCATCGGGTGTATGTACATTGTAGATGAATGTACTGTTTAATTTTCTTTATCTATGCGTCAAGACATTTTCCGAGATATGCAGTCAATGCGAGTTTCTTTTGTCTCAGAAAGTATCTTATCGCACATACGACATGCAAACTGCAAATTTGATGCTGCGACGAAGCAATTAAAATTTCCTTTCACTTCAGTTTGTGTCTGTTTTTTTTTTTTTTATTTGAACGTCATTCTTAGTGAGTAATGAACGACTGGAGTCCGAATTCTTTCGAGTAATCTATATCGCACAAAAGTATCCAACAGTGCTTGCGGCCTAAAAGCATTTATCTCTTATCGCACTTACACACATAGTCGGGAACAAAATCTCTAGACGCGTAATTGTAAATTAGTCAATTTATCTGGAGAACATATCAGCCTATAAGCATGAAGCAATAAATCAATCTCTTTTTTTTTGTCTCACTCTCGCTCTCATAGTTGATTGTACTTTATATAAATGCGGTATCGTTCTTAGCATTTAATTATTTTATTTATTTGTAAATTTATGAAAGTTATGTACAAATTGTAGATGTAGTTAGATTAGAATTTAGCATTTTATTTCGTATTATTATTATAAAGAAGGAGTACTTTCAGTCTTGAAAATAGTTTTTATTTAGCAATAAATTTATCATGAAATACAAATATTTACAGTTTCTTCTGCACCTGTATTTTTAATAATTTTTCTCTTAAAAATTTGGTATGCTGCTTCGAATCTTCGAGAAAAAAAAACGACGAAATTATTTCCTATTGAAAAACGATTATTATTGTTACTATTGAAATGCTGAAAATGAAAAAGGCACACTATTTAGAAGAGCACTATCGCAATCCCAAAGATCCCTGCATGAGAGCACCATAAAGTGTGCATGAAGGTGGTGGTGTATTTTTTCTGTTTTGTCCCGTAAAGCTTGCAAGAGCTTAGCGAATAAAATCCAATAACCAGAGCTTTTGCCAGACGCAGCATTGTCACGACAGCTGCAACAGCAGCAGCAACCGCAACAGCAACAAATCGAGGCGACATCCAATGGTAAAATCAACATCCACGTGTCGGTAGTGTTCGTCAAGTCGCTGGCCGATCTGAAAAAGCAACGAGCGCAAAATCGTACGAGTCAAGGTCAACCACCTGGCACGCCAACTGAATCTAATGGCAATGGTGTCGTCGCCACTGTGCCCACCATATCTGGCGTTGCTGCAAATGACGATTTCAGGAGGTTCACTGGCAATACCAGCGATATAGTTGGAGATAGTCGAGGCGACAAGAGCTGCTGCTGTGTTATGTGAGGGGTACTTCCTTTTCGTGCAGCTAAGGCCGAAGTACTGATTTAGAAAAAGTATTTCTTTGTTGTTTTTTTTTATGTCAGTTATTCTTTTTTTTGTTTTATAGCTTGGTTTTGAGAATGAAATGTTTTTTATAATTCCTATTTTTTTTTCAGATATTTTTTCTCTTTATATTTTTAAAATGAAAATCTAGTGATGCTTTATTAGTTTTTTTTATTAAGCTAACTTTTAAAAACCAAACTTTTTCTGTTTTAAGATAAAACTGCATTCTTTTCCTTAAAAGTATGCCAAAAAGAAAATAAAACTCCATTTTCGTGCCATCTGCTGCATGAAAAAAAAGTACATAAAACCCGCGAGAAAGATTGACTTGCGTAATGGTTATCGATCCTTCCTTTTATCTTCTCTCCTGTAAATATGTTTCAAGCGAGTTACGTGTATATTATACCTAGATAGTCCTCGTGTAGAATTCATTTCTTTTATCACGCGAACGTCGTGTAGCTTAACTTATTTATTGTTCGTCTATGTGCACAAAACATTCCTAATTTCTATATATGTCATTACAAACGATATCTGCAATCGACCAACTTGACGTTTTGAAACAATAAAAAAACACTGTAGGCATGAGTTTTGTCGCAATAATAACTTTCAAGTAATAATTGTAATAACGTTCAGATGAGAATTTCGTCGACTGCCACACCTAATAATATATATATTTTATGAAAAATTTTTCTTAGGAGCTCGTAGTTGCAAATTTCGTCCATTTTACTTGTGAGTAATAAAAAAAAAAGATATACTTAACACACTTTACTAACAATAATTAAAAAAAAACGATGAAAGAGACTGCGAAATATATACTTTGATAGTCCGTCAAAGAAGTCCAATAGACTGTTATCTTTTAATTTTTCTGTCGATCGCAATATCTCTATAAGCAAATGATATCAAAAAAAACAATGTGTGAAAACTTTAACCCGAGTACTTAACGTTGAAAGTATTGATGAAAAAAACGAAAAATGTGGAACGTGCGATTTTTTTCCGTCGTCTTCGACAATAATGAACCCTGTGAAAAAAAAAAAGAATTTCGCGCTCCACGCGTTGTGTATTCCTTGTTACGATTGAATAAGGAAAAAGCTTTAATTTATCTTGTTCCAATTTAAGAGCAATACCTTTACTCGTAACGCTTTGAGCGTTTTATGTGAGGATTCGCGAGCGAGCGACTGCTGAAGCGGATGGTTATATTGTAAATTTTATTATCTATATATAATATTGAAAAGGTTTATGAGCGCCGAGCTCGTTAAGAATCTTTTTTTTTTCTTTCTTTTTTCGTAATCACTTCAAAAGTGAGATCTTTGTTGATACGATCATTCATTTACTTTTTAAGTTGTAGGTTTACAAATGAAAGTGTACTTAATTTTATTAGAAACGTACTGACTATTTTCTAAAAAAAAAAAAAAACTTACACGCATTTATTTTGCGTTGGAAAAAAACTTATTTTTCGGATTGATGAGAATGGAAACCCTGCGAAAGGTTTTTGATCGGAAATTTCAAATTCATGAAATTGTAAGTAGCAAATATATTTTGGATGATAAACAAAACTTTATTGAAAAATTATACTGTATAGCGCTGCGTTAGTAATTTTTTACTCTTCATTATTATATCTGCGTACAAAGATTTTTTTAAGCTGTAAGATCTTTTTAATAAGGAAGTATTTGAGTCACTATTTTATTCAGATTGTATTACTATTTTTATTACGATGTATATGTATATTAGCATTGATTCGATAAGACTTGTATGATTGTTTCTTAAGAAACCATTTGTTTCATATTCTTACTTTATCTCAGCATGAAATAAAGAATTAAGATTTTGAAAATGTTGGTGTTACTCATTTCGAGTTTGTACGAAGGTGGATGTGGAAATAAGAAGATCATTTCTTATATTTGTTTTAAATTCGCCCGTCATTTATTCACGGTCTACAACGTTATTTTACAAAAATACTAGTGACACTCATGTACAGATGTTATTATACACTGTTAACGTTGGATTAATACCGTCTTCACGTTAATCTCGATGCGAAAAATAAGCCGAGTTCACAAAGAGGGTTCCAATGACGCGCATAACAAAGTACATGCCGGTTCGATTTTTGTATAATTTCGCATACTTAAGAAAATTCAATACACTTAGACTCTCCGCTAAAGAGAAAAATTAAGGATTATTCATGGTTGAAACTCAAGGGACAAAAAACTGGCTGGCATCAATCGCAAAAAAGCTCTGAAAAAATATTAGGCCACTTTTTTTAAACATTTTTTTTTCTTTTTTCTTTTCTTTTTTTTTATCGCGTGAATACGGTAGGAACAATTTTTTTTTCTGCCATTACAGGAAGTTTCAAAAGCCATCCCAACAGGAATTATATACAATCATTGAAATGATTTCTATTTGAAAAATAGAAGTGTACAATTATGTATAATTCCTTTCAGCTGACTTCATGTCGGTCTAATACTTGATAATTGGCATTGGAATTGTTTTCGTTTCCTAATTCACACTAATCTAAACTCCTTTGTTATGTCGAGACGAGGATTTTTTAGCTTGTTCGCTCTGCTCACTCGTTATGGGTGACTGTAAGTAACTGTATACAGCTAAAAACTGTTCAAACACTTTGTTTTTTTCATTAAATATTCCTTTTCTCACCAAGATAACATTCATTCGTCTTTTTTTTACATTACACAGAAAAGTTCATTCGGTTTTTTTCCTCGAGACAAAAAAAGCACAGGTCCAAAAGTGACCTTCGCCATCAATTAACATTGACTGCTCGCACATTCATGGCTGACAAGTCTTAAAAATCACTTTTTCATAATATTGCAGAGATTAAAAATGAATCAAACGCGATTCGATACGCTTTCAAATACATGCAACAAAGAAAAAAAAGTAGGCTATTACTCGTAAAACGATAATTAATGGCCACAAAGAGGAAAAAGAACATGATTTCAAGACCGTTTCATTTAAAAATTGTTGAGTGGTTTCATTTTGGAGCGATAAAGTCAGCCGCGCCTCATGCCGTCGGCGTGGCCCGTCGCGTGAAACCCGCATGACACAATTATTATTTACAAAATACACTACGTTACATTTGCACGTGCTCATTGCAAGACTCTCGCCACATCTCAATCTCGTCGCTACAACCGACTAGACCAGAAGGTATATACAACATTTGGAATGATACATCTCTGCTCTCGAATTCATTTTTGCAACACTTGACGGATAAAGTTCGTTCTCTTCCACTTTGAAAATACTGTTTCAACATCATGGTAAGTCTCTGTTCGTTGATGGATCGGAACGGCGATCCACAATTTATTTTTGTTTGTTTTTGTTTGTTTTGTTTTGCTTTGCTTTGTTTCTGCAAACCCCATTTAGTAACTGAAAGCAAATACAATGAGGTCAGTTATGAAAAGGCTGTTTGAAAATGTAAGAGAGATATGAAAACGACAAAATGTATGTACGTTATACATTTTTTTGTTATCAATCAGTGTCAAAAAAATGGAACGTAAAAGAAAATCATAAGTCTTTATTTACATCGATAAAGTAAAAATTTTCGATTTTAGCCCTACCGCGGTTACATTATACCGTTTATCGCCTACACGCTCAAATATCGCTGCTACTTATTTGCTACAGTGTAAAATTTTTTGTCTCAGGCGTAACGCCAGACTTTGAGAAAGGCATCTGTAGACATAAAAACATGTTCATTTTGGTTATTATTGATAAATAATTCAAAGAAATATTCAAAATAAAAGAATAGAAATTCTGAGGAAACATGATAAAGTGATTATGAAAATTTACTCGAGAGTAAAATAAAACTACACACGAGATCGATCAAACGAAATAAAAACAGAACAGAAAAAAGACAGGCATTTTTTTTTTGACGAGTCATAATCCGTGTAAAAGAAAGAACGATACTTGTTTTATCTAAGTGTTTTTAGAAAATTTTATGTATAATTGTAAATGCGTTCGACTGTTTTTTTTTTTTTATCATTTAGGCTATAAATCATGTGAAAATTAATGCTTCATGATGGTAAATAAAAGTAGACATGCTGCGAATTGCATGTGTATAATAACATTGGCTGATCACATTCTATATTACGAACATACAGAAGCTTTCATGCATAGCAGAACTTAAAAACTAGTATGGCAGTAATATAATGGAAATTTAAACTTCGATGTGGATGGATATATAGTGTGACAAAAGTGAGTGTTTTTAAGCGAAGCCAAGTTCTACTTACCGGTAGTAATTAGGCTTGAAAGGTCCAGCTTTATTCAGGCCCATGTATTTAGCTTGCTCGTCGGTCAATTCTGTCAAGTGGGCATCGAACGTAGGCAAATGTAATGAGGCTACATACTCGTCTGAAAAAAAAAAGAAAAATTACAATTAATTAAAAAAAAAATTGCAAGGTTTTTTACGTTGGTAAAATATAGCCGTCGAAAAACTTTGCTTTTCAAAGCAGACTCAATTGTCAAAGTATCTCAAACGGTTTCTCTAGTATTGATTTTGAGCAAGGCATCGCGTATACACGCTCGTCTTCAAGGTTACCGCGCAAGGAATTCTAAGGAACGAACGAACAAACAAAAAAAAATGAAGACTTATCTAACAATTTTTTTTTCTCGATCAATTAAAAACAAAAATTACAAAGAAAAAGAAAAGTCTCTCACCCATCTTTTTAGGCAGTAAGTACACATCACTCTTGTAGCGCCCGGTAGGCGCATTAAAAAGCTCGATGAGTGCAAGCGCCTGTGTGGCAGCGGTGATGGACACGACGAAGGACGGAATACTGGAACACGACAGGTTAACCAAACGACCCTCGGCCAACAACACGATCCTCTTGCCGTCTGGCCAGATTACGTGATCAACCTGTGAACGCACTTTTTCCCAGGTCAAGTCCGATGTGCGAAGGCTGTTCTAAAATTTTACATAGGAAAAAAAAATTAGATCAATAATTACGTCGAAGGATGATAGATGTACTTTTTTTTTATTCGTCTCGAAAGTCACTTTAAAAATACTCGACTTTAGCGTGCAGCGCAATTTGTCGATCAAACGTTTAATTCGCATAGCACGCGAGCGAGCAACCTTTAATGAAAAACGCGGTTCGCGTGCGAGCAAAGAACTTACGACGTCGATCTCAGTGTTGCTGTGGCCCATGTTGCAAACCACGCAGCCGTTCTTCATCTTGTCCATCTGCTCGCGAGTGACGACGTTCTTGTTGCCTGTCGCCGTGATCACGATGTCCACGTTGCGGATTACCTCGTTCAATTTGACCACTCGGAAACCGTCCATGCTGCAAATGTTTTTATTTTTTAATTTAGTCGGCGGATTAAAATTCACCATTTTTTTGTAAATTATTATCTCAAAACAACGCTCTCGTTTAGTACCAGACGTAACATTTACAATTTTTTTTGTCTTTGTTTTCTCTTCGATATTTTGCACATATGCACATGCTCGTAAAAAATTCTTGACTAGCATACCTGTCCCTGACATAAAAAAAAATATGTACGTCTCTCTGCTCAGTCATTTCGAGACAAATGGATTTTTCTTATTTCTCGAAATTGACAAGAGCACAGGCGCTAAAAAATGTTTTTTGCTAGACTGCCTTTCAATTACAGTCTGTTCGGCAGAAACTAGTTTGCGTTTCCTATAAACCTTGAACACGACAGCTCTTACGTAACCGAAAACTTTTTTCATTTGATTATGGTAACAGTTTTTATCGCGAGTCCTTTTTATAACGAAATTTATTTTTTTACGATAGTCGAAATTTTAATGGTCTAACAGTGTTACGAAAAAAAAAAAAAACAATCTCATCAGTGTCCTTAAAAACTTGTCGTCGTTCCATCGCCGGAAAATAATGGAAAAAATCGAATTACCGCAAAAGAGCGATCAATTTTCTCGGAGTAAAAAAAAAACCGTGAAAGAGGGATGGTGGTAGTATGCGATGAATATTCAACATTACCTGGCTTGAAGTGCGCAGATGGGATCGATTTCGGTGATGTAAACGATGCAACCAAGGCCCTTGAGCGCCTGACAGCAACCCTTGCCAACCTCGCCGTATCCGCAAATGACGACCTGCTTCCCTCCGAACATCACGTCGGTCGATCTCTTCAGGCTGTTGCCAAAACTGTTTGTTATAGAAAAACGAATTTTCTCTCGCTTTTTTTTTTGCAATCTCTCGCAAAATTTGCTCACGAGAAGAATTAAACAAAAAAAAACCACGCAAAAAGAACAAAAAGAAAAACACAAAATCTAGTCGTCAAAAAGATGCACTAACCTGTCGATAATACTCTCGCGGCAGCTGTATAAATTGTCGAATTTCGTCTTCGTCACGCTGTCGTTGACGTTCATCGCTGGCACTGATAATTTGCCTGCTTTTGATAGTTGATACAGACGATGAACACCTGTTACACTCTCCTCCACGATACCTACGTACGCAAAAAATAAAAAAAAGAGAGATTTAGAGCACTGGGTCACTTCTTGTGCAAGAGGATATTTGATTTTTTTTTTGCAAGCTTGCCGTCAATCGATTGCCCCCTTACATATATATGTGTGTGTGTGTGGCACTGACGAATATGAACCGTGCGAGGCTAGGCTCTTTCTTTGTTTGGTAATTTTTTTCTCTCTCGATATATCGCGAAACAAAATAATTCCATTCCGAGAAGAAAAAGCTCTTTGCGGCAGTATTATATCACTCGGAGGATGTTCGTACACTCGAGAGAATTCACTCACCCTTGATCATCTTAAACATAGCGTTGTATTTTTTGAGCATGAGATGCGTAGCGTCGCCACCGTCGTCGAGTATCATATTTGGCTGCCAATTCTCGGCGTTGATGCATTTGTCGATGCACCACCAGAAATCCTCCTCGGTCTCGGCGCGCCACGCGTAAACCGGAAAACCCGCCCATGCGAGAGCGGCGGCAACCTCGTTTTGCGTTGAGTAGATGTTGCAAGCTGCCCATCTCACTTGAGCTCCAAGCTCCACCAGTGTCTCCACGAGCACAGCTGTTTGAGCGTTGATGTGCGTGCAGCCGACGATTTTTGCATTTTTCAGTGGCTGTGAGAAATAGAACAAAAAAAAAATCAATTCTCTTGTGAGTGTATAGCGAGAAGTTTGAGTGTTGTAGGTACACTTATTTTTCTCTCTCTCGAGCGGAGTAGTTCATTAGGGAAAATAAAAAAAAAAGTCTTTCAACGAGAGATCTTTTGTTCGAGCTTTAATTGAAAAAGACTGAACTAACTGCAAGTTTCGATTAATCTTTTAATTACCAGTTTGAAAATTTCGGGAAAAAAAGAGTTCGAGTTTCGCTCTGAAAAATAGCTTCGTTTTATGTAATAAAATAGGATTTGATTACGTAAAGTATATCAAGCCGAAGGTCTTCATTAAAGTAAAAGCTTCACTCTCCGTAATATCCATTAACGTTTCAATTATTTCGGATAAATTGAGATGATAAATCCACATCTATAATCCACGTGTACGAAAAGAACCTTGAAAAACAAAAGGAATTTATCTAAATCGCAAACTATTATTTATGCAGGCTAACGTCGGAGAGAGAGAAAAAAAAATTGTGTAAATGTGAACGCATATATAATCAGAAAACCGCTTGCATCCAGATAAAACCAGTGTATAATATACACAAACAGAAAAAAAAGCAAACCTTGTCATCTCGAGCCCTCTTACGAAGTGCCATGATCCCGGGCATCTCTTGTTCGGCAATTTCAATCTCGCGACGTCCAAAGGCATGCTGCTCGATGTTGCGTACGCAAAAATCCGTGAAACCCTTGTCGGTCTTCTGTATCTTCTCGCGCGGCGACTGATCGTCATCTTCGCTGCTGCTCCCTGTGTAAGAGGCTGATTCAGCAGTCGTGTGATTCGAGGACAGAGGGAGGAACCAGCGGCAGCAAACAGATACAATGATTTGTTTTTTTTTTCGGTGATTTGTGTTTTTTTTTTTCGTGAAGTGCGATGAAAGGAAACTTTTCTTTCCATCGTGCTTTCCGATAATCGAGACGAGTGAGAGAAATGGGAAACAGTGAATAGAACAGATAGAAAAGTTGTGCAAGCGAGAGATAAAAATGTGATCAAGCACACAAAGCGTAAATTCACCAGCAACTTTTTATTTCTAAAAAAAAATAGCAAGAAGATGATTCTATTCTCGGCTGTTAAATAAAGCTCGGTGAGCTGGCAATTTTTTTTGTTGCGCTTGGATGAAATTTCGCACATCGAACGAGATGATATAGAGAGATGGTAGAAGCTTGAAGCAGGAAAGAAAAAAAAAGAAACACACATAAATATCGCTTACCCGAGCTGTAACTGTCGGTGCTACTCGCCGACAACGAGCGACTTCTGTATCTGCCAGCTTTCTTCAAAGCTCCGGATTTGGATTCCTGTAAAAACGAGCCACGTTGTACGTTAGAAAATATCCTAAAGAAAGAACGATACACATTTAGTTCAACAATCAAGTTTTAGTTTATACATTTGTTTTTTTTAGCGCTAGAAGGTTTTTTTTTATTGTTATCACACGTCGTTATATGTCACGTTATTTATCACGCGATAATACATACATCTCTCACACGCGATGTAGTCGTTTGCATAGATTTTCAGAACAAACAATAAGAACAAGAAAATTTTTTTTCATAAATAATGTGACTTTTTCTTTTTTTTTTTTAATACACAAGGACAGTATAACAAATTAAAATTCGAGACAGCACCCAGCACACAAAATTTGTATCGCGAGACGATGTTAAAAACAAAAAAAAAATTGAAATCACATATACAGTGAAAAAGTGCATGAGAAATAAACATTCAGATCCGCGAAAAAAAGGTGAATCGAGTATGTAATAGTCTGTCGTCCCAAAAAGACTTGAAGGATAAAAAAAGATACACAGAAACATGACAAAACGTAGTCAGTATACTGATACAAATGTTAGTAGATATACAAATACATAATATACAAATGAATTTCAAATGCGGTGTATATATGTCGGAAATGGGAATATTACCACGGAGCAAGGCAAGTGTACATGATATATATAATCATCGCTAAATGAAAGATGATGATGATGAGAGTGATTATGATCTCTAAAGATACTAAAAAAAAGGTACAGAAGCTATATGATATAATAATCTACAATGATGCTCGCCATGCTACAGAAATGAATGTATATATGAGCAAGATTAGTAGAGATATAAGTGAATTACGCGTAGATTAGTTATCAGATACAGGAGAAATTCAAATAGAGCGAGCACAAATATGTATATACAGTCAAAAAATACACTGAGATTTGAAATATTACAGGTATTATGGACGTTTTTAATTTTAATTATTTTGCTGTTTTCTTTAAAAAAAAAAATTTGTTTTTTTTTTCTTTGGACAACGTTTACTTACAACTTTAGATCTCGCGCCGTGAAAGGCATTATTCGTAGCCTCTAGGCTCTGAAATAACAACAATATACGTTCATAATCACACGTGAACGATTATTAAATTTACAAAATTAAATGAAAAAAAAAAGAGAGAGAGGATTTTATTTTCTTTTTTTTTCACACATGCACACCTGCCTCGGGTTGAAATACATATTGTACATCATGGTTCTAACCAGTAGCGCAATTGAACAGCAACTGCGAGTACCTGTGTTCGACACTTCTATTGTATTTTCATCTCGCGCGGATGATGCGTTAATGAGGCTTTTGTCGCGACGACGAAATAAATTACAAAAGAGAGAGAAAAAAGGTGGGGGAACAAAAAAAAAGGAAAATCGATCACAGCTGCTGTTGTACAGCGGTAATTTTCGTGACTATAGAGGGAAATTTGCGCGCTGAAGGACAAATTTACATATAGAATCGCTAAAAAAAGAAAGAAAGAAACAAAGTTAGGTAGCTTTTATGGCTATACAATTAATTCGTTGTACAATTTTATCAGAGTGGAAAATAATTCATTCGTTAGAATTTTCATCGAGTCAGCTAAAAAATAAACTTTGAGGCACTCTCTACAATAGCCATTTATCAAAACATCCATTCCAGAAGATTCGCACAGCCTGTCGAGTATCAAATTGACACTAACAAAGTTACATCGTACCTTTTGCAACTGTTTGAGCATTATTGAATAGAGCCAACGTTTTGCATTCTCGAGGATACAACAATTTGACAGCTGCAGATCTTTCAGTCGTATTTCATAATCTTTGCCAGACAACAATTGTTATAGAGCCAGCAGCGCACAGTCATTTCACAACGATAACTGGCAGCCTTTCAATTTCTAATGGATTGTCTACACTTCAAATTCATTCAAGCTTGATGAGGCTCAATTGGCCGCAGCCACAATGTTTAGCCTGCCTCTCCAAAGAAATATAATTCACTTGATCTGTATAGGCATCAGCAAGTCAATACGCTTAATTAATTGGATAAAAATCTAGACACACTGAATGCGTGGCTTATTCCAATACAGAGCTCTCTTTTGCTCAGATCATCTGTTATTGATTGATAAATATCTCTCTATACACACCCACAGATAGAGTCTAGTATAACAATTGAAAGAAAAAGCACTGTGCTTGCAGAGAACAAGCTTTTTCTCAAAACGACTGTATTGATCTGTCAGTTGCTGCACATCCTCAAGAAAACAAAAAAAAAAAAACAACGTGGTCGTATGGCGTTTGGAAACGCAGAGAAAGAGGAAAAAAAAGAAGAACGAAAATTTTTTCAGCTCTCAAGGAAGCGCAAGCTGCACGATGTCGCGTGTGTGCAGAGGGTCGCGATGAAACTGGAGCGCGCTTCGCCTAAATACTCTCTCCGCCGCGAAGGAAAGTCACGAGTGCTCTGACGTAACGAGCAATTTATCAATACCAAAGCTACTGGAGAGAATGAGAGAGAGAGAGAGAGGGCAAAAGAGAGTTATACAGTTACGTACCTTAGTACCGGCAGCAACGGGGCCTTGATCAGCAACCACAGGTGCATCTGTTGGCTGCTGTTGTTGCTTTGATGTGGACGGCTCGTCGGCCATTGCGCTGCCTATAATAATACTCCTTTGGTTTTTTTTTTTTTTTTTTTTGTGGATCAGAGACGACTAGACATTCCAACCGCTGCTGTCTGTCGCACACGCACCGCCGCGCATTGCACACTGTTCGGTCTGCTGTGCTGCTGCTGCTGCTGCTACTTGGCGCCTCCTCGTCGACGACGACCCGACAAAGTAGACAAGGTGAGCTAGATGGCGTTACTAGGCTCGTCTCTTTTTTTAAAGTTTCGAAGGGGTTGGTTGATTTTTTTTTTTAGATTTGAGGCAAACTCTTTTTTTTTTGGCATAATTCTTAAATTTTTATTTACAACATTGTTACACGATATTTTTATTTACACGTAGGCTTTTACAATAAAATAGTCATAGCAAAAAGCTGGTTCTTGTTTTTGTTTGCGATTCATAATATAAGGCGCTGTGGATGAAAGTTCGACTCTTAAAAAACTATATAGTATATATTTCTTTTCTCAGATCAGTTCATCTTCGCGATAATATCACTTTTTCATTTTTTTTTTGTCCATTCGGATGATATATTATTATTATTACAGAGTTTGCATTTGTATGTTTCCGCGTCTCTTCGAAATAAAAAGCTGCTTCGTATTACATATAAAAAAAGGCGACGATGGTTTTTTTGAAAAAAACGCTGTTCTTCTATGAGGCATTTAGATATAGTTTTTAACATTGTCACATTGCTTAGGCTAAGGCATGTTTGTCAGAAAAAGCTGAAACTTCTTTATTTTTAATATTATCTGCTCTCTTTTGAATTGAGTATTCTATTGGGTTTCTATACGACAATATTGCAGAAAGTTACTACTTATTTCGTAAAAAGTATATGTGTGTGTATCTCCAGTTTACAAACTTTACTCGCACTAACGCTATAGTTCATTGAACGCCTGTTTCTATATTTGAAAAAAAAAATGAAAGTCAGCCTGTTTATTTAGACACTGCACATCTATTCTACATATTGAACTCTGTTCTATTTACTTATTGTTCAAATACGAATAGCAGCTCTATTTCAAAATCTTAATCCTAAATCAAACAAGCTCTTCTTCATCATTGTTATCATTATATAAAAGTAACGTACAGCAAAAAGTCGCGACCGCTGGCGCTATTATGATAATAATAAAAAATGATAACATTTAATTGACAATATATTCTGGCGCTTATACATTAATGCTTCAGGCGAGATTTTTTTTAAAAACAGTCACAGTCTTGGAGGGTTACATATCATAGGAGTATGAGCTCTGAAATTGCTTTTTGAAAAAAAAAATAGCGCTCAAAAAGAAAAAAAAAAGAGTCACAAGTATCATTTATTTAGCAAGCCTTCGAGGTATAGACATGAATGTATATCCATCCAAGATATCATACCGGAGACACTAAGAGAAGAAAAAAAAAAGCTCAATGATTGTCTGGCATGTAACAAGCGCTTATTATAATTAATAATACTCGAGTCTCCGTGTATAAATATCGCAACGGACATACAATTAAAAATCATCTTAGACCTCGAAGGCCTCGCGTTGCTACGCGATCATAGCCGAGATCGGACTGAAACGCATGATCTTGCTGAGTAGGATCCAAGCGAGAGATGCCAACGCTGATAGAGTAACGCCGCTCCAGCCGAAATCCATGCTCCAAGAGTTGACGAAACGACGTGCTTTCAACATCTGACGATCGACTGTGCCACCGACTACTCCGTCTTCCGGTCCGTCAAGGATCACCCGATTGTTGATGCGATCTTGCGAGCGTTTGCAGTGGATTATCGTCAGGGTGAATAGTGCAAAAGTTGCTGGAATAAAAAAAAAAAATTTTTTTTTCTTGAAAAAATGAAGAATTTAATTATACAGCTAAATCCAACTCTTTATTTTTGTAGTACAACTGAATCGATCGAGCGTACGAATATAGCAGTATATATAAACCAGAGCGAAATCAAGCGACTACAGCTCGCTTGCGCTAGTCATGAAAATTTAAACAGCTATTAGAATTCGCAAGTTTCTGCAAAGCTAATAAAAGCTCGAGCATACATACCTGCGAGTAGATACATGACGCCAGTGACGAGCACCGCGGATATTTGATGTCTGCAAAGGCCGAAGAAGCCGACGAACACTGCGGCGCCCAAAATTATCAGGCACACCAGTGAGCATGATATACTCAAGTTTTGCATACCTGCAGATTATTTTTTTTTTTTAGAAAATTTTGGTTTGAAAGAAAAAATTTTTTTTTTAATTTATTTATGGACTTACGATTCTGCCAAGCAGCGCGCATTTCCTCGTGCGCCTCGTCGGGGTTCAGATAGTTGATGCAACGTTCCTGTGGAAAGCCAACCCGGGCGAGTAGTCGAATCTCCTCGTCTGGAAAGATAAAAAAAAGATGCGAGCTTTTGAGTAATTGTATTTTGATCGTTGAATTTTTTATCGGCGAGGTGGATAGCTCGTGTGTGCCAAAAACGATAATATTCAATTTATGCTCGAGCGAAAACTTTCTTCTTTTTCCCTCGAGTGCGTTGGTTCTTTTATTATTTATAGCGCGTAAGCGCGTGTTTTTATATCGATTCTTGCTGTTAGTAAATTGAATGTAATTGCTGATGTATAGTTTTAGCTATTATGAAAATATTATGGAATAAATACGTTTTTTATTTATTTATATTTCCGTTATTTTATTTAAAAAACGTTTAGAGTTTACAATGAAATAATAAATAAAACAATTGATATTTTAAATAAAAATTAAAAAAGATTGTTTATTCAAATCATAAATTACAACTTCAACTTCACAAAACTCGACGTTTCATATCTTCGGTATCTTCAAATCCGGAAAATCTCGTTGAATCTTCGAGATAGCCTCGTCGCGTCTCTGCTCTACTTGTATCTTATCCATTCTGCTCCAATCTGCGTACAACGGACAACTGTGAAACGAAACAAAAAATTCAAAGATTAGAAAAATACCGCGTCATATTCTTAATTTACGTTTATAAACTTACCCTCCAGGCCTATTAAAATGCACGTAATTGGAAATGGGTTTTCTACATTTATAACACATGATCGCACCGCAAGAGCATTTGATTTTGTTGCAACCGTCCCGAATGACGAAAGGTTTGTTACATCTGTAACAACTTCTGATCAGAGCTTTACTCATTTCCTCCTCGACTAATAATCGTCCTTTATGCTCGTCCAATACATTCTCGCATTTCACATCGTAGTGATACTTTTTCTTACAAATTCTGCAGATAGAAATAAATTGATAATTCCATTGTAAATTTTCTTGAATTTTTCTTTTTCATACCTGCAGGTAACTTTCATGCACTCGGGATTCTGGCAATAGAAAGTCGTCACATCCACATCGATTTCCATTTGATAAGGACAGAACGGGCAACTCTCTAAATTATTCAGCTTGGCCTGAGCGATTTCCGCTTCCTGTCGTTTCTTTATCAAAACGTCGAAAGTCTTCGACGGCAAAACTCGCCTCAGCGTTGCTAATCCAATCTCGTTTTTACAATCCATGAAACATTTAACCGTCGATTCTCCATTTGAAATTGCAAGGTTTGTTCCTTTTATAACGCAAGATTTGCAAAATACATGATCTTTTTCGCATTTAACGTGTACAGTGGTGGATTCGTAGCAACATTGACATTCGATCGAAGCTGAAGTTTTCGTGTCCGTCGTTGTTTTTGAAAGCCGTAAACTTTCTTCTAAAATATCGCTGTAACCGCACAAATAATCGATGAACATGTGCAAACAATCATCCTCCGACTTTTGATTTTCCATGTCGAACGGAGGATTAAGACAGACTTCCTCGATGTATTCCGGGATGATTTCGGGAAATACAGCTAATAAAGTCTTGTAATATAACTCGAAATTATTCACTACTTTGTACGCCATAATTTCACAATTTTATTGTGTAGTTTCGATGCGTTCTATTAGTAAACTGAGAGAAAACATCGAGAAATTTTTCTATTATCAGCAGAAGAAAGAGAGAAAGAGATAATTTGAATGAATCAGCGGCGTTTGAAGATTAGCTGGAAAAGCTTTCTCCTCATTATCTTCTCTGCACGAGTGAGATATAATGTGCACTACAAAAAAAATTTCTTAAATTTGCTGCATACTTAAATCAACTTTTTCTTATTTTAAGAGCAAAAATTTTCG
>JAWWMK010005690.1:0-29465 GCA_035047105.1 Galeopsomyia nigrocyanea
GAGCGTCGATTGAGTTTGACATTTTTTAGAACCGGTGCCGAATTATGGGCGTTTTTTTGTGGAATTGGACATATATACACACACTTTTTTTTTCATTACCTCTTTTTTTTCGGCCTCTTGTCCAACGCTCAAGCGCTCCATTAACTTTCTTTGCCTCTCTTTCTCTCGCCAGTCCGCGTGCACTCTGTTTTACTGCGGTTCTCGTACTAAATCTACCGCGAGATCGAATTTTCGTGCTTTTTTTTCTTTCTCTCCCTTGCTCCGCGCGTCTTTGTAAACACTTATCTTGTAAAATTTATGCCATCTTGCTCGGGGGTTGTTATTCTTACCCAAAGTTTTCTTGCGAGGGGATGAGGGAAAGAGATCGCATTAATTGCTCTATGGATGAGGGTCGTGTGTATTTTTCATTGCTGTATGCGAGTTGAAGTTGGAATCAGTTTATCTTTTTTTTTTCATCGATAAGAAAGTCATGAGAATGTCTCTGTATATTTATTGATTTTGGCTTTCTTTAATCCATTCGTTAAAAATAAATCTTGCGCTGAACTGTACAATATTCGCGGTAAATTATAATTTTAAAACCACTTGCAATACTCGAAAGAAAAATGCATTTTCAAAAAACACCTCGACCCTATCAAAATTGAAACACCCACGTTAATGAGCGTTTCTCTCATAAATATAGAACGCCTCCTTAAAATAGTCGGCGGATGGTGCACCGCAGATATACTGATGTGTTTTGAGCATCTCAAGCATAATATTTGTTTTTTTTTTTCTTTAGGGAGGAACGTGACGATTGCTATGACGCGTGTGTGCGTCTGGAATGTATCTCGTTGAATGTATTGTATTTCGGAACGAAAGTTTGTAATTTTAGTTTTGTAGTGGGAAAAGAAGCGAAAAAAAAAAAATTGTTTCAACGATATTACGTTTTTCTGTAGAATCTCGTGCCGTCGGGAACGAGAGTTGCTTTGAAATGAGAGTACTCTCGGTGAAATAAATCGTAAAAATTTCTATTTCTAGTTCTCTTTAATTAAATTTGAAAATGCACAGCTGTATATATGAATGTTCATTATAAAACTGTAAAGCCATGACGGTATTTACAAAAGACATTTTTTTTAATTAAAAACTTCACTTTCAAATAAAAATAATGTCAAGTCTATATTCCGTAGCTAATATTCAAAGCTTCTTGTTAATTTCCCGAGTGGGAGCAGAGGCTTGAAACAGAAAATATCTGCACATCGTATAGAATGGATATATCGATCACCGTGTCGCGTATAGATACACAAAAGCGCGAAAGCACCACATCGGAAGTGGCATTGTCACGCCACAGACGTGCCTCTCCCTCTCTGTCTATGTACGCTTTTGTATCGAACTTTGCATTCAATATATAAACGTGAGAATCGAAGAAAGAAAGAGAAAGACAGTTTAATTTCACGAATGACTTTCTTTCTTTCTTTTTTTTTGTTGAGTTTAAATATCGTTCATTTCAATTTAAACGTAATTGGTATTAATGGCATTTCGATGGTTTAATTTTAGCTTTTACGATGATTGAAATACATTCGTCTGCCAATTAATTATCTGTGGATTTATTTGACTTTATGCGCCAATATTGTAAATTGAATAATTTATTAAATTCGAAAGAGAGGGTATTAAATTGATTTACAGTTAATATCGCTAAAAGTCATTATCAAATAGGAAATTCAAATTATATATAATCCATAAACGTAATTCAAATAATGAAATTGGCTTGTACAAACGTCCAATTAAAGTTATTGACTTATTAATTACGAATTTTATTTCGTTATAATTCGTCGTGTTAATCAATCCAAAATCAATTTCCAATCAACCACTTAACGTTCAATTTCAAACTTATACCCCATCGAAATTAGCTACTTATCGTCCAAATCCTCTGGCAAAATCGATCGACATAATCGTCCAATCAAAACACACAAACACACACACACACCGCCTGTATAATCTCTAGCCGCCTCTCGTCAGTCTCGAACAGTCAACAAAAGCGAGACAACGTATTATAAACGCGCTTGAACGACAAATTTCACCGTTTCTTGAAATATTTTGCTGTGTTGATCTTCGTCATGGCGTGTAAAGATTTGAAAAGAATGATTCTACTCGACATCGTCGTCCTCGCAATGATATTTTTGAACGCGATTAAAGCTGCGTTCGACGTCGTTATCCGACGATTGAACATTATAAGAAAGAGATTGTTGCGAGATGAAAGAAAGGTATATATTTACAGAATTGTAATTGAATGACGAAAGATATATATATATTTTTTTTAATTTTCACAAACGCGTTTTATGTGTGTTAAACAGTTGATTGCGAAGAAGAAGATGCCGAGAATCGATGGGAGCGTGAGTTATGCGATCAGTGGTTCGCCAATCTTTGGTGCTAGAAAGTTTTTTGTTCCAAGCAGGACGACTTGATTGGACTCTTGTTCTTACCTTGCATTCATCGGACTATCGAAGAGTAGCCCGATAAACAATGTATTTTTAAAGTGAATAACATGTGTCTTTTTTTTTCTTCAATTTATTGATATCTATGTTAACTTTAGTGTAAAAATGTATAAATGTAATTGTTCATTTTTATAGCAACAAACGTTTTTTTTTTTAATTTTACGTTATTTTGAAAGTGAAAAAATGTATAAAAGCGATTGATTATTAAAATCGAAATCAAATCACTACTTACACGTTTTATAACAAAAAAAAAAATATATCAATCGAAAAATGACATTACCTTCTGCATGTGAACGTCGTGTAATGTAAACGGCGTCTTGACAGCAAGCCTCGATCGATCGAGTTGCAGCCATCCGTGCGCCGGTGGCGTCAGAAGTGCAAACACGACGTGCGAGTCGTTCAGTTGATATCTCGCGATGTCCAATGTCAAGCTGACGTGACGCTCGGTTAAAGCTGCGCGTTTGCCTTCGAGGACGGATATTGGCCGTACGCGTAGCAGCTCCAGATTGATTGGTAGATTCGTGTTGAACTGTCGCGCGTTAACGAGTTGTAAAAATAGATTTTAAAAAAAATCGAAATGAAGAAAGTTAGATTTTTTTGTACCTTGTACTCCTCGGTGAAATTAGATTTGATGCATAGATCGCGATCACAGGTGCACTTGAACGATCTAACGCCGAGTTGGGAGCACAGAGCACCGGGTACACATGGTTTCGTCTCGGCGCATGGAAAACCCCATACACAATTAACAACGATACCTTGGCTGACTTTCACGTTCGGTAAACCCAATTCTTTGCCGTCCAATTTCATGTTCCTCAAGCATCCTTTGTAACTGATTCCACCGGATTCCAAACCCTTCGACAACGCTTTGGCGCGTTTGTTCAACTCCGCGCCACCGATGTACAAAGTATCCGCGAGATCGAGGTACTTGTTGCCGAGTGCGAGCGACAAATTGCGCGCTTCGCCGTCGATGCTGATGCCGATGAAAAGTGTGGTGAAATCGACGATCACCTCGTGCCACAAACCGTCGGCGATGTTTTGCGGGTGAATCAGCTCGGCTGGACCGTTGCCTTTGTTCATCAGTAGACGGATTTTGCCGTTTTTCAATTCTACGCCCAGAAAGTCGGCGTGAGACGACAGGCCTGCCATGAAGAGTAGAAGACCGTCCGTTGAGACGGTTTTCAATTCGAGCTCCCATCTGCGAGTAGATTTGAGAAAATTGGATCGTTTGAATTTTTTTTTTTTTTAATGATTATGGGAGTTTGAAAAGGCTAGTTAGGAGTTAATTGAAGCTTTGATTGTTACGACGCGAAAGTTTGAAAAATTAATTATACGCTCTGATGCTGCGCGAATAATTAGACGGCTTTCGCGAAACTGTAATTCCTCTTCAAATTGCAAAAGCAAATCCTCCTTGCTTCTATAGCAAAATATTTATCCTCGACGGAAAAGCTCCCCCGCGAGAAAAGTTTATACCAACATTTTCGGTAAATAGAGGGAGAGGAAGGAAACTCACCTAGATCCAGCGCGTGGAATAGACTTTGGTATAGCGGTAAAAGCGCCGTCTTCGACAAAGCTTATGTCGACTCGGCTTGTAGCCTCGAATTCGGCCGAGCAACCCCAGCTTACAGAGCTCGCTTCGGTGGAGTTTCGCCGTGTTCGTGCGTGCTCGATCACCCGCAGACCATTGTACGTTATGTCGGCCATGCAGCCACGTAGATACTCCGTGTGCCCTGAGAATAGATGTATTCACACTTTTTTTTTTCTTTTTTTTTTCCTTTTTGGTGGTCATTTTATTTTTGTCTGTGTATAAAACGCAACTTTGTTTCGTTGTTTTGATGCATCTTGTGCATAGGTAATTTTTTTTTTTAATAAGCAGGTCTTGTATATATAATGTTCTTTAAAAATGAAATAGGTCTTTCTACTTTATTAAATACAAGTAATGTTCAAATTTTCTAAAAATCTACAAATTCTGTATAATATTTTTCAGATAAAATTTACTCGGTCGTAATGGAATACGAAATTCAAATTCAAAGGTACGTTTATAAAAAAATCCTAGCAACAAATAGAAAAAAAAAATAGAAAAAAATATTTATATTGACGTACTCGATACAGTATATAAAACTTTTACATCTGGAATGGTGAAATATAACTGGATCTGCACAGCAAAAACCTTCAATTGAAATAAATCCTCGAGACAAAAGTAAATAATATAAGCTCTCAAAAAAATATAGAAAAAAAGAACTGATTGGCTTCTATCTCTGTGCGTTTTAATCTTATATTCGACATTTCTGTTAAATGAAAAAAAAAAGCAGAAAAATATATCGTGCAAAAACTCACCGAGAAACAACTCGTTGAAACCACCCTGTCCGCCGATGTAAACGCCGAAATTGATGTTGAGCTCGAAAAATTTGCCGGGCAATACCTCGCTGACGCTGTGTATACCATCGACGACGAGAGTGATGTTAGCGTCGCGTCTCGTCAGATTCACACTATGCCAGCTCATGTCGTTTAATTGCAATCCACGAGCGCTTGCAAGCTCCTTCTCACCTGCACCCAAGTTTATGTGTACCTGCGGAATATACAGAGAAGAATTGATTGGCTTTGTATGGATTCGCGAATTGATCGACTAACAAACTCTCGCTCGATTAATTGGGTTATTAAAACTCTGCTCCGATGTGGGATCGAAGTGAATATTACTCGGTGAATTAGTAATGGAAGTAAAAGGAAATCTGATATTCGCGTCAGCTTATACAAAAGGCTTCTCGATATTTTTCAACGCTGCGCGCCGATGAAAAGATTAATAAAACCCTCCAAGTTCTTCTTTTTTATTTCGAGTGTAGTAGCTCGTTATCTGCGCTATACAAGAGCCGGCATGTTCTTATTGGATTTTTTTTTCGCTCGTTAAATTTCTGGTTGGATTTGTAATTGCATCGATGCTTTTTTTTTTGCGAGTATCGACTGAGAATTCCACCAATTTCATTGTTCTTGATTTAAAAAAAAAAGCTCCGCGTTTTATATTTTCATTCCGGAAAACTCCGACAGAACTGTAATTTGATTTTTCAATTTTTGAAACTCGCATGACAAAAAAACAATTGGTTCTTTCATACCTGAAGGCAAACTGAAATTGCACAGAGAATACAAAAAATAGAGCGAATGTAAATTTTTCGAGCGGAAAATTCCGACATTTCCGCTAGCAACTTCAACCGTCGTCAATACTCCAAAAAAAAGAAAAACTTTTAAAAAAAAGTCAGAGTTTTGCTGCTTACCTAGTTCCTGAAAAAGACTTTGCGCGAAAAATCTTTGAAACTTGAATTTCAGTTGGCCGCGTTAATTACGCCGCTCCGAAGTGTACAAAGAAGCAAGAAGGGGGAAAAAAGCGTAACGCGGTGGAAAAGCAATTGCTGTCCAATCGTAAAAAAAAGAGCAAGCGATAGCTCAGTTAATCAATTTTTACTCCGTGATTGAAGTTTGTAAAAGAATCCAGTTGGTTCACCGTTTTTTTTCTTTTCCCATCTGTAATAACGTTTGATACCCCGAAAGCTCGATTCATATGAAATTTCCTTTTGAATCCCGAATTTAATCACAGGCAACGACGTGAAATTCACGTTCAATGCGTCTATATAGCGAAATTTCTATAGATTATCCTACTTCAAAGGCACAGAATTTAATTAAACGTTCGCTTAAACCAACATCGAGTTTGCAATTAATTTCTATAACGAGAAAAAAAAAAATCAAAGCTGTATAGATTCCATCCAAACATACTCCTATATGAAAATTACTCTCATTCTCTTTCTGTCGCGCGAAGCAATTTGCCGAACAAACAGAGCAAAATTGTGTTTACCTTCAGTCTACCAGTTTCAAGTTTGACAAGGCAATAGTCTGTACGTCCAGCGGCCAGCAGTAACATCGCGTCGGACAAGTGCGTGCGGAAACGAAAGCTTATGTCCGTGCCGCTTTTTGCCTCTTGCACCAGCAGATGGATGTAACTTGCTCCGTAGAATGACGCTGAAATATTTGAAAAAAAATTTTTTTTCTTTTTTGTATAGCTTACTTGTCAGAGAGATATACCATTGTCCTCTTTTTCAATGGAATTTAGCACACTTTTTTTTTCAAACATCATAATTTAATGTAAGCGACATGGTATTTAAGAAACTTTTTGTCTTCGTGAGAAAAATTATAATAATTATGCCAGGGTAAGAAGACTAAATCACGACGAAAAAAATCTTCTCTCTCTCTCAGTATATATACACGAAAATTCTCCAGCAAAGTAGGTGCTCTCTCTCTCTCTCTCTGCCTGCGTCGGCGTCGAGGTTTATTTCGGTTCGCCGCATGATCTCGAGGAGGATGCGCGAGTGTGTGTGTGTGTGCACGCAAGTGCCTCAGCCCATTAAGACATTTTTACGGGAAATACGAGTTTTCTTCTTATTCTTCTTCATCTTCAGTTTTTTTTTTGATCGAGTAATAAAATTCATGTTTAATTACTCGAAACTCGCATCGAAATATTCCGAATATCATATACAAACTCGAATTTAATCCCTCATGTGAAATATGGCATTGCAACACGTCAACCGCAACGTCAAACACAGAAATTATTTTACCACAAAGTCCCAGTCAGTCACAATAATAATAATTATGCATCGCATGGAAGTCGTCGTCGCGGAGTGGCACGTCGCGTCGAGGAGTAAAAAAAAAAGGCACGAGGGAGAGTCTAAATTTAGAAATATATACGTAAAGGGATCGAGACTTAAAACTTTCTTTCGCGCCCCCTCTCTCATAAATCAACGCGTACGAATTTTTTCTTTTCTTTCGAATTCGTCGATGTTATGGCGATCTATCACAAAATTATCGCGTTTAGTTTGTAAATATATCAAAATTCTGCGCGTAAATTTAAACAAACGAAAATTCGCGTATACTGTATTTACCAAACACGAGAGAGTGAAAAAAAAAACAAGAAGAGAGAGAACAACGAAGTTGAAAACTGTATCATTCGAAATGCAAGCTGCGATAAAAAAAGTAACACACTCCGCGGGCGGCGTCGAGCTTCGATATAAAGCACGGCAAAAACAAGATACACAATAGCTTTTCTGGAAAACTCCTATTTTACAGCTCTGCACTTTTGTTTTTTTACGCGCGCGAAAGTATTGTTTTCCGGCAACCCCCTGTTTTTTTTACGATAGTTCGTCGAACTTGCGTTTCTCAAATATACGAGCGAATAAAATTATGAAAAAAAAGAAAATAAATCGTCAATTATCTCTTCGCGCGCGTGAAAATCCGTTTGTAAACCGCGAAGAGAGAAAAAAAACAAGAAGAAAATCGAATGAGGGCCAATCACCCGGAAAAGCATATACACACATACACACACACACTTACCTTCGTCGTCGGCTTGGCAGGCGTCCAAGAGTAAAACGCCAGCAGTCAGCATCAGCAGTAGTAGTTGTAGCCTCGCCATCTTCACTTTCTTGATTCTCCTGCTGCCGCTGCAGCTGCGGAGTTTAGTATCACAACCCCCCCTTTTTTTCGGGATTTGTCGAATTGCCACCTTTTTTTTTTCTTCCCCTGGTTTTTCTAGATATATAACTATGCCAATCGATCTGTCACCTGCTTCTTCATTCTCATCGTTATCATCCACCCACTGCGTGATACTTTGACGACTTCATCCTTTCCTTTTTTCGACTTTTGTGTGCGTGAATTTGTTTTCTTCTTTTTTTTACTTGTCTGATCTGCAAATGAAGGTGAAAAGGATTTTTTTTAAAGTCTTTCGTAACGGAAAATCCATTTAAAACAAAGCTTTTCACTCGAATTTCATTAAACGCTTCGGACCAAAAAAAGCAAAGGAGGCTTTGAAACTCCAATGAATTTTTCATTTTCCGTTTGACACAAAACATCGAATTTTCATTTACAAACTCCATTTCGAACTCGTAACCGTAAAAATTCAATCCCTCCCGAGTAAAAAAAAAAAAAACGAGCGCACACGCATGCGAAGGAGACCAAAAAGCTGTAATCCACGAAACACGGACACCCATCGAGTTTCTCTCATGAATGTGTAAACGCGAATTTCCTCGCTAGAGAGAGAATAAAATCAATGCTTCGTAAGAAAAAAAAAGCAAAGCTTCGAACCACCCTTACGAAAAACAAAAAAATTAAGGGAATGATTAAATCAATTCTCGAGCGCGTGAAATATACGTGTGAGATTAATATTCGAGAATGAGGGGAGAGATGAAGAACCGTAAGAAATGAATTTTCGTTGAACAGAGACAAAGTCGACTTAATTAAAAGCGATGAGCTTTGCAGACGAGTCGTTTACAAACTGTCCGATCGCTCGTTACATTGTATTTCTAGCACAACAATGAGACTCGAGAATTGATACACTCTCGTATATACGAATAAATCGCACGTAGTAGAACATGGCGATAAGCGAAAATATGATATCCCTGTGTGCGTGGAGTTTGAGTAATCCCTGTTACGTGCTACGGCCTAATATCGATCGTTTTTTCTCTCTTTCTCTCACCCTCGTGAAAGCAAATTTTTCTTCGTGAAAAATCGCTTTAACCGCCAGAGAGAGATTGAATGGTCTACTTTTTTTTCTCTCTCTCGAGGGGAGAGATCCTTATGGAAATTTTTCGCAGAGATTTGTGTATTACGAAATTTTTGTAATCAGAACGAGCTATAAAATTCAAGATATCTATATAAAACGATGGAAAACTTTGAAAAACAAAAGAAGAAACTCAATCGACTCTCAAGAAACTATATCAACCCTTAGACGAGAAAGAGAGAGAAAAGTGTTTTCTCGTCCTTCTTTTTTTTTATCGTCTTCGTCGTCCAATCCACTCGGGAAAGAGAAAAGGAAAAAGAAAAGAGAAAAAACAACACAAACCGGTTTGCCCTTAAACGCAAACAATGTAACGCATATAGGAGCTCTCTCTCTACTCCGTCGCTTCCGGTGAAATAAATTTGCGCTCTCCCTTCGTAGGATAATAGTCCTCCGGGCTGAATATCATATATAAGATAAGTGAATGTATCCCCGTCTGTGTGTGTGTAAGAACCCACCCTCACGTATATACATTTTGTCGAGAGAGCTTTTTCTTTCTTTTACGAGAGTGGGACTGGCTCTTAAAACAAAGAAAATTGTTCAACAAAAAAAAAAAAGAGTATTTATTACACTTCGAGTGTACGCTCGAGTACGTCGTGGACCCGAATAGCAAAGAAAAAAAAAACGGCGTATTTTCCAATTAAACATCGAGGCAATATTTATTCAATGGCCTGCCTTTCGAGTGCTTTTTCTTTTCCAATTTCAAACGCAAACACTCGAATCTCTCTCTCTCCCCCTCTCTCTTTTTTGATGGATGGTTTAGGAAGCAAAGTTTTCAAAGTGAAAGTTTTTGCGTGCAGCGCTCGTTTTGTAAGAAGATTATAAAGCTCGGAGATGTCAATGTCAAGATTTCTTGCCTAGGCGATGGGAGGAAACGAAAGGCTTTTTTAGATTGCAGATTAAGTTTTTTTTTTTTCTTGACAAACTTCGATGTCATTTAAAGAACTCAATCTAGTTCTTCGTGTTAGTTTTAAGATACTGCCCTGATACTACCAGAAAAAGCTCGATTTCATAAACGTAAAGTCTGAACCTCGCTATCAATCATTCAACGAGTTGAATAGACGTAAAATAAAGAACATGTATCCCTTTCACCATCCACTGACAAAACAAGCAACACATCCTCGCTACTATATCAAACATCTAATCGAAAGCTCGAATCAGCCCCCCAATCCCCTCGATCACTGTAAGCTCGACCATTAAATCGTATGAAAACTCCTAAAAAAAAAAGCTTTCCAAAAGCGTCTACAATCGTCTACACACACCCCATATCGAGAGAGTGAGTCCCGGCGTGCATGTGTAAAACGACGCACGCGCGCGCAGCCATATATCCTCAGCTCTCTCACTTACACAGCATCCCATAAATACATCCACGAAGAAGAAAAAAATAACTTACCTTCCCTTAAAATTGTATTGTCGTGCACAAGAAAACTTTCAAAACAAAATCAACAAACGCGTGGTGACTTTTCTTTTCTTTTGGCACTGTCGTTCCCAACAATCCACACGTATACATATACAATACACTTCAGTCTCGCGACAGCGAGCGGCGGCAACTGCGGCCTGGAGGACGAGAAGACTGAATTCTCTTTTGGTTTCTCTCTCTCACTGTGGCGGAGGCTGCGCCGGCGCCTGCGCGGTTTGTTATCTCCGCCGGCGTCGTCGTCGATGATTATTCTGGGAAACGGGTTGGTGGTGAGGAGGTGGAGGAGAAGAAGCGTCTGTAACACTTGACCGTCTTATCAACCCCCTCTCTACTCGTTGTGTCTTTAACCCCTTGTAAGGCGAACGAGTGCATACTTCTTCTTCTTTCTTCTACTTTCTTCTTCGTTCGTTCAAGGGGGATGATGGTTTTAATTGTTGCGCGCTTCTCGTAGGGTGGGGTTTTTTTTTAATTTTGTGGGATGGCGGATAGATTTTGAATGTATTGATATGTGAGATATTTGATTTTTGATATGAATTTTTTTTATGGCCTCCTGTATGTTGAAGATTTCATTATGATAAGAGGGTTTCGGGGAATGTTGAAAAATATATATTTTTTGAATATTTATGTCCCGAAGAATTTCAAAGTATTTTTCAAATCTTCCAAAAAGCTTTCTTCGATTAACAAAATTACGCCATAGCAACAACGTCGTTGAATAAAAAAAAAAAAATTCGAAGAAAAGAAGAAAAAAATGCTCCTCGAACGCATGCAAAGCTTTTGAGAGCATATAGGAAGGGTGAGAGAGCGGGAAAAAAGCTCTCATAAATATTTCCGAACTACGCGCGGCCAAGCTCCATTATCTGTGCAGAAGAACCCCTCCTTTAAGAGCGAAGCGCTATATTACACTCGCGAATAATTTTTCGCGTCGCCCGCCGAACTACACGTCCGCTTTATGTGTATTTGTGGGCGAATGGGCTATTATTAAATTGACGCGTAGACTTTTGTATGTATATGAGTTATATTTCGAGTAATATGATACTTTGCGAGATTTCAGGTGTTAATATTTCGCGTGAAGGTAGAACGATAATAAAAGCCTTTTTTTTCTATATTAATTGTTTGCTGTTAGGTTTCGACGAAGTAAAACGTATAGCGATATTTTTGTATAAAATTAGTAAATAAAATTTTTATATTTAACATTGCGATTATACAGAACAATCGTTTGTAATATAATGTTTTAAAAATCGTAAAAAAATTATCTAATACTACTTCTGATGCCAGCATCATTTATTTATCACGCATCAATATCTACTCTTCATTGTTCTGAGTCTTCAGCCATCAAATCGTCGTCATAATCATATTCAATTTCTACGTCCGGATTAATCGCCAATTCTTGAAGCTCCTTGTATTCCATTGCTTCTTCTAAAAATGGCTTCACATGTTGCTCGATCGCGTACGTTATCAAGTGGTCCATTGCTACATTGATTGGTTTTTCAGATGTTGGCCTAAAAGGAAATTAAATGGTATTTTTATTTAAAGATGAAGCAAAGCTCGATTTTAAAGAGTAAAAGCCGAGATCTTACGCGATGTTGAGTATTTTAAAGTTCACTAAATTAATTTTCGCTTCATTTTCACTCAATCTTTTCAGTGACATGATGAGATAAGATCCTGATGTTTTGTACGTTTGCTCTTTATGATCGACAGAACTGCCATTTGGGAGTTCAGTGATGTGTAGCTATGAAAACAAATTTATACCTGTTTAGTTCTGGATAATCAACTGAAAATCTCTCAAATAAATACTCACCTTCAAATTTTCAAATTCTACTGGAACATGAACTATGACTAGGTCACCCTCATTTGAAATAAGAGCATTTTTATCGCGAGAAAAAGCTAAAGTATCAAATTGATCTATAAAACCTGAATACACTTTTAAATTATGTTCCTTATTTTCTTTTTCAATTAGACTAAAAATTTCGGGACACTGCAATTTTGGTGATCTTTTTACTAATAGCGAATTTGCTATGCTGATTATCTTTTCTGATAGATTTTTAAATGCTTTACGCATTTTTTTGTTATGAATACTGAAAAGTATGAGGATAAATTATATTGGTTCGTTTTAACGTGAAATAATATTAAATAAATACAGATAATTTTTTCAATTTACCTTAACATGTTTTTCAGTGAATAATCGGCACCAACACTGTTACTAACTAATGCTTTTATGTCAAGCTGACATAACATGAAGTCTTCAAGTGCTGAGCCCAATTCTTTGGTAATGTATTCCAACATATACTGTTCTAATAACTTTCCTAAAAATATTTTATAATTATTCAAAGAGAATTCAGAAAGTTATAATTTGAGTTACACATTTGTGTAGAATATTCAAAAAGCTACTTTTATGAATGTCTGGTTCTCTCTCAAAAACAGACATTTCTTTTGAGTTGTCTAGGTACTTGAAAGTCAAATCACTTTTGACAAATTTGTACTTGCAATTATCGTAGTCCCATCCATCTCCACAGATCTTTAATCCAAATGTTTGTATCAATTCTGCATACTTCAGAGAAAGCCTAAAAAAATAAAGTCTTCTGTTATAATTAATTTCCTAAAAATATTTGTTTGGATCAATAGTTTCTACTCACTCGTAAGTTGTTTCAATGGGTGGCCTTGAAGCATTGTATATCCTCATTTTACCTTCCAATTTTCCATCTTTGATAAAAATACGAGGTATCATCACAAGTGTTGTTAGATTTCCTCCAAAATGAGAACTTATATCTGTATGTGGCTCTTTTTCATAGACTCCCTCATTCAGATATCTTGATCATTGAAGGGATAATATTTTATTTGCTTGTTAGGAATTTTGAAATTTTTATAATTACCCACATGAGATCATCTCCTACTCTGAATTGTGTGTCATCTATGTAGATTGTTTTGTCCTCTTTGCGTCGAAGTTCCTTGTAATAAGACAATACATAATTTTCCCAGTACTGAAAAATAAAATTTATGGTATATTAACTGAAAGTATTCTGAAATAATTTTTTTTTAAAGTAAAACTTACAGATGTAAACCAGCATGTAATTTCTTCACCAATGCCCCTAGCACACTCAGCCAAATAATCATGGTAATCGACTGAAACAAAATTCAGATTTTTATAAGAAAATTTTTTTAAACTGTAAAATCATGGAGAAAAATAATAATAAATCCTCCAGTTATACATTTATATTGTAGTATAAATATTTTATAGACTAATTAAACAGGAACACAGAAAATAAAATAAAATTCATAGTTTTGAAATTAACATACTTTCAATGAGATCCATCGTTAGTAAATAAAATTTTATTCACGTAATAACATAAATAAGGCACTGAGATCAGCTGTTGAAAATAACACCGCGCCTTTTCCAAACCTAGCTCTTTTATACACTATAATAAGTTAGGGTTAGGTTAGTTACATGTGCGCACATGCGCATGCATATATGATGTCCCAAACATACACACACATATATACATACATATATAGATATTGGAAAATGGTGTACTACTATGATCAAGTAATAATGTAAACAAAGGAATTTTAAAGTGAAATTGAAATAATTTTCGCAAGAAAAATGTGTAGTTTAGTTGAAGATGTGTTTGAGGATGAGGAAGACGTAGTTTTGGAGGTAATTATTCATACATTCCACAATTTTTCTCAAATTTCTACTGTTATATTTGAATGAGGATTCATTTTACAGGGAAGTGAATTACATCAAGCTTTGACAAACATGGGTTACACAAATTTTGATTACGTACCAAGAGTTGATGAAATTAATATTACTCCAGAATCAGAAGTGCCTCCAATAAATGTAAGAAAGTTGTCAATTTTTATCTGTAAGTCATTGTTGATAAATAATTGTTTTCATTGATATTTTTCAGATTTACTTTTCTTTAAAAGAAACTGTTAGTGAGAAGGCAAATTTACTTTGCCACTATGTTTTGCAGGTACTTATAATAATTAAATCATAACCAATCAAATATTAGAATCAGATAAATTTTATAAACTGTTTTTAGGAAAATAAATTGAGACATAGGCAACTGGAAATTATTTTGAAAGCGGATGTTTTACTTGATGATCATGCTACCATGATTTATGAGTTTCTTGAAGGAGAAGATACTTCAATTAAACAGTTAGTGTTGAATATTTTTACATTAAATCAACTGTGACAGATTATTAATAATTTCATTTGGTTTTCAGCAAATTTTTGGAGTGGTCTCCACTTGTCAGTTCAATACTGACATCATTTTGTTCTCTAGTAACAAAAAAGAAAAGCACAGCTATTGGAGTTATGGCTTCGACAGTATTTGGATATTTGATGTATGAAAAATTGAAGCATTGGAATATCAGTAGAAATCTGAGTAATCTTGTACATTTACAAAATGAATTGCACAATCTCATTACACAGTGCCTTAAAATTTTGAGACGTACGCAAACAAAAAAATTGTTAATTTCAGAACTGCATGAGAAGCAAGAGTGAGTTTATTCATTTCTCTTTTATATTTAAACTCAAGTTGTTAACTGATTTACAATTCATTTTTCTAGATTAATGGGAAATGAGAAATGGAATATTATTATTGAATTGAAAAAATTGCTTATAGAAATTTTTCAAAAATTATCTTGTACTTATTATCAGAAAGCTAGTGAAATTTTAGATTTGTTGCCAAAATCTGTACAACTAAACTGTATTTTGACCAAACTAGAATTTGAAACTATTTGTACAGATAATGACAAATCTTATGATGTTTTAAGGGTAAGAGAATTATAATGAACTATTGAAGACTGGAAAGTACATGTTAATTATTTATTTAATTTTCCAGAGTTTTTACTACACTTTCGTTTTGGTGCAATCAGAAATTATGTTCATCATGGCAAGTGCTTACAGTGGTCAAGTACAAAAAAGATTTTTCCGTATTCCAAAACAAAAATTGGCATATGTAGTTCAACATTTAACAAGACATTTGAGTAGCTATCACTCAAAACTGTTAGAAATCGTGCATGCATATCAAGTTTGTGAAATTCAGCCAGTTCAAAGAGTTTTCAAGTAATAATTTAATTTCTTTTATCTTAATTATCACGAAATTCTGTTGAATTTATAATTGAAAAATTTATTTTATTGCAGAGGTATATCAAACTCAAAATGGCAAGATACCTACATCCACTTGGATTTAACATCTCAAAAGATTCAATTGGCTTTCAAGGAAATCATGTCAACTTTGGAAACTATTGACAAGTTTTCAGAAAAAAACGAGGATGATTTTGATTTAGCAGAATCTATCACTGAAAAAATGAATGAAGTTTACAAGCAAATTGAAAATGCCAGAAGCTTTGCAGAGTTTACTAGTCTACTCATAGCAAAAGCTCAACGTAAACCCAAAGTAAATCCAGAGGAAGAAATCAAAGAAGAAGATTTATTCCCAGTCAGCAATGAAAATAAAAAAATTATCAGCCTTGATGAAGAGCCAGAAATAGAAGATGAAGTTTTTGAAGAATACATTAAAGAAGAATATTTGAAGCCTTTATATGAGAATAAAGAGACAAGTATCATTCAAGATTTCAAAATTGACAAGTTACTGAAAAAGAATTTCATGAGTGAGCTCAAAGAAGCTCTCATCGAAAAGCAAAAATCAATGAGTGAGAGGGAACTCAAAGCATTGAAAAGAATGTATAACAAAATGCGCAAAGACTCCAATATTGTCAAGACTGATATTGGTAAGTATTTTTTTTTTTCGTGAGGTTGAAAATGAAAAAAAAAAGTTGATATTTCCATAAACAAATTTATTCTTGTTTGCAGAAAAACTTACAGAGGATAAAAAGTCCAACGTTGTTTCATCAGTTTTAATCCCAGAACCTTCTCCACGTCAACATCAAGTGTTGCTTTTGCCTCCACCACAGCCATCTCAATGTCAAGCTCCACCACCACCAATACCTCCACAATTGCCTGCTCAACGTCAACCTCCACCACCACCTCCACCACAGCCATGTCAACGTCAGCCTCCACCACCACCTCCGCTGCCGCCTCCGCCAATTTTAGACGATAAAATCATCGCCGAAACGATCGACGAAGAATCGAAGCCTCCGGTCCCACTCCCAAGAGTCAAAATGTTGAGGCCCGAGGATCAATTTCTCGATGTACAAAGATTTTCCATCAACGATTGCACGCCGAGTGCCGTGAGGTTTCATCCGTTTAGAGTCGCCGAAGAGACGTTTATAGGCAGTGGAGAGAATTCAGACGACGAGTATGTTGCTAAAAAAGACAGCGATAGCGATGAGGATGTCGTTGAAAGCGAATGAGTGAACGAATGTTGTTGATAATTTTTTACACTAACTTTAATAAGTGATGATTGTAAATACTTTGTAAATACTAACGTCTGGCGTGTACGTACTACAAACGTCTTATTAATTTATTTCTTGTAGACTTTTTTTTACTGAATATTACAATTTTTAATTAACCAAAGCCATGAGTCTTTTTAATTTTATTCAAACTTCCTACCAAAACGCGCTTGTCCTCCATGTTTCAATATGGCGGTGATGGTGGATGCGCAGAGTTTGTTTGTTGTTGTGCTGTCGTATCACTCGTATCCGTGGAGTATTTAATTATTGTGTATTTTGACTGTTCTCTTAATTTTTAAGTGATTAAAAACTTTTTAATTGATATAAGTGAAATATCAAAATGCCTCTTCCAGCTGCGTTAGCAGCGCGTTTGGCAAAAAGAGGAATAATAAACGGCAAAAAGAGTGGTAAGACATAACCTGTATGCAATGTTGATTTTGTTTTTCGAGGAGTTTTTTTTATGTTAATTGATTTAAACTCATTACAGACTCTAATAACGAATCCAAAAAAAAAGTACACGAGGAAGTTATAGCAGAAGACTATGATAATGCTAAAGAAGACATCAGCCAGATTGATATTACTCAAAGATTTATGGTACACTTGTTTATATTGATTTAATCTATTGCTAAAAAGAAAATTTATTAGAATAGAGCAATAGTTTCATGCATTTATTGATTTCAGGGTCACATTGGCTGCCCAAACAAGTACAATATCTATCATGACTGTACAAGAAAGTGTAAAGAGCAATGGGGCAAAGGACGCATACAACCTACAGAGAGGTACTTAAAGCGACAGATCAAACTGCTTCAAAAGTACCCTCTGCCAGAGACTTGGAAATCTATTTATGATCCTGGAAGGTAAATAATACTCATCACCGTAGTACAGATTGATCATGCATTAAAATTTTTTAATTTTGCATAGTGGGCAACATTACTACTGGGATTGGTCTTCGGATTTAGTATCTTGGCTTCCGCCAGCTCACCCAAAATGTCAAATTTCTCAACCCGCGTCTCAGTTGAGAGAAGAGTTGCATTTGAAAGAAGCTGACAAGGATGACAATGTGTCGAGCGAGGAGAGTGGCAGTGAACAAGAGCCAGACGAGGTGAGTAAAATTGGAGCTGTAAATTTCAATCGCAAGAATGAACAAAAATAAAATTTCTATTTTTGCAGATAAACGAGCCAGAAGCCAAACGTGAGCGAAGGGACAGTCGGGACGACAAGGATCGCGAACGCGAGCGAGATCGTGATCGTTCGCGAAGTGGCAGCGACAGACGTCACCGCGACAGACCTGAAAACCGAAGTAGTAATAAAAAAGATCGGTCACTCGATCCAATGGATCCTGCATCGTACAGTGACATACCTCGTGGCAAATGGTCCGACGGATTGGCCAGGCAAAACGAGGCGAAAACTGGCGTTGATACTACTGCCTCTGGACCTTTGTATCAGATGAGGCCTTATCCAAGTCCTGGAGCTGTATTGCGTTCGAATAAGACTGGTGGTAAAGAACCGAGTGATGGGGGATCGGGGAAGCCTAAAGTTTCATTTCCTGAGGCACCAGAGTAGTCTTATTTGTAAAATAGTTGTACATAAATTTTGTGAAGTGACGAACGGTTTTTTTTTTCAGATATGTATATGTATGATAATTTCTGGTGAATACTGCATTAAAATTATTATCGAAAATAATTATCTATTGATTTTTTATATGAATACTACTGCAGCGATTTTTTAAATGTTTTTATGCAAGTTTTCTTTAAAGAGATTTAAACAAATAATTTAATTTGACCAGCTTAGCACACAAAAAATATTATTAGACATCCTAAGATTCCTTTTTTATTGATTTGAATTATAGCTATTCATCAAGTAATTTTTTTTTAGTACCAAGTGTTAGTATATATTCTCACTTCAATTTTAGTAAAAGTTATTGCCATTACGTCTTTGTTGTCGTCGATCATTGCTGAATAGAAAGTATAAACAGTTTGGCAATAATAGAGCTACGTTGTTCAATAAGTAAAACCACCACAAAAATGAACTGACACACCGCCTGTCGTCAATCACTGCTCGATCGACGCCGAGAAATTTCAACGAATGTATCATGAAAGTGAGGACTTTTTGCACAATCGCCATGATGCTTTTAAAAATATTAACGATTGAAGTTCAATTTCGAACGTATGTTCAACGTCATATATTTTTCTTCAAAAACAAAATTTTTTCCTCTACTGCTTAGTAAAGTCTAACAAATCCCGAGTATACGAAGGATTGTCATGTAATTGAAGTAATTATATGTTGGAGGAGAAAGAAAGTTATTTATTTGAATTTGAGTTTTTTAACAAAAACTAAAGAACTTTAAAGCTGTTACAAATGTCTTTCAAGCAATCGATTCAACGGTCATTAGACGAAAATTGATATCTTTTATGTTATATGTTTATAATCGTTATTTTAGTTTTATAACAGTGTATACACGTGCCAACCAACAGTGTCTTTGTCTTTTTTTTTTTAAATTACAAAGAATTGCAAATAAAAATATACAAATCACCGGTTCACTATTGCTCGCATAAATACGAAGTATAAAAATGTTAGTTTAAATAGGTTCGCGACGTATTTTCTATTGAGCACAGGTATAAATGTACCCTTTATACATATTTTAGAAATTCCTTGGCACCTCAACAGCATCACTAACTTCAAAGCTATGATTTGTCGATTCTTCGTAGACCAAAAAGAAGAGTATATTTCGTACTGAAATTCTTCGTTACAGACAACCAAATCTTCGGCACTCTCCGCGGAAATATACATTCTCAAGCTATACAATGCGACGAGTATGCACTCGAGCGCCATTCCTTTGATTGATTTTTGTCGAATGAATTGCGCCAATGCATTTATAGTGCTGCTCCAAAAACTGAAAGCCGTTTTAGCGACGAGGAAGCCAATTAACTCGTTAACGTCGTCGATTAATTGCAAAATTTCCTGATGTTCGCGAATGATCTCCTTGAACTTTGAGTCTTTGACGGTTTTTAAATTTTCCTTTACAATGATCAATCTCACTGTGCAATTGCATATGGACAGAGCTATTATTCCATCGAAGATACTTAATAATGGAGCGTGCACGATTACCAGTAGTTGATGAATCAAGATTAATACCTTTTTTAATGTTGAATCTAGTTTGAAGAGATAAATCGTTGTGCTTATAGATCTTTCGTAACTTTTCCAGTCGAATTTATTCATGTACACGTATATTATAACGCAACAGGAGACAAGTGACATGAACAGCATTATGATATACTTGGTGATAAGTTTAGAACCGATCGTAAAGTTCGCATCGTTCAAATCACTCTTCAACAGTTTCAATTGGATTCTGAATCGCTTCATTTTTTAAACTTGAAGAACAATAAAATAGCTACAAGCTCGAAAAGTACTCTCAATTCGATTGTAGTCAAAGACATTGTCATCACATCTTTATGATTATCGGTCATTGCCGAATACAGAGTATAAATAGTTGGCAATAATAAAGCCAGATTATTTAATAAGTAAAACCACCATAAAAATGAACTGATGCACCAATGGTCGTTAGTCGGTGTTGGATCCACGCCGAAAAGTTTTAAGGAATTTATAGTGAGGTTGAGAACCTTTTGAACAATAGCCATGATGCTTCAAAATTTATGCTTTACTGAGTGATCACGACCAAAGCAGTCTGGCAAATCGTGAATTAAAAGGATGATGTATACAATTTTAATAATTCTCGACTATCAAGGAAACGACGGTTACTTCATTGAATTTGAGTTTTGTAACAATAACTGAAGAACTTGATATTTTGCTAATGACTTTCAAACTATCGATTCAAAAGTCGTTAGCCCAAATTGAATATTCTTGCATTACAGTTGGACATTTACTGTATTAACAATAATTCATATATTTTATTTGAATCTAATCTTATTTTTAATATTATCGATAATCGAGTGAAATTTTTTATAATTTTGTTTAAAAAAAATAATAATAATAATGTAAATTTTCCCAACTAGAAAGAAGAAGGTAAAAATCAGAACAAATATTTTTTTTAATGAAGGTATTTTTTAATAAAATTAAAAAATTTATTGAAAACAACTGAACATTTGATTTTATGTACAAAATATATTCAAATCATTTATTGGCTATCGCTCTCAAAGTTACAATGTATAAAAAAATCGTTTTAAGTACCTTTTGCATATATTTTCTATTAAATGTAGATATACCATTCAAGTATACATTCGACAAACTTTCACATCTGCGCATCATTATCAGTTTGAAAACTACGATTTGCCGAATTTTCGTAGACCACAGTGACGAGTAGATTTCGTACCGAAATTCTTCCGTAGAGGTGATAAAATCTTCAGCACTCTCAGCACACATGTACATCCTCAAACCAAAAGCCGCAATTATCAGAAATTCAATGGCTATCCCTTTCAACGAAGGTTGTCGGTGAATAAATTGTATTCCCAAACTGACAACGCAACCCATAAAACTGAAAGCAGTTTTAGAAACGAAGCAACTCACGAATCCGTTAACATTTTCCGTCAATTTAAGAATATCTTGATGATCGCGAATCAGCTGTTTGATATTTGCGTCTTCAATAGTTTTCAACTTGTCTTTTAAAATTATCTGCCTCACTGTACAAGTGCAAATTAATAAAGCAGCTAATCCGTCAAAAATGTACAGTGAGGATAAATGCATACCGATAACCAGTTGATGAGTCAAGATTAATATTTTTTTCAATGTTGAATCTAGTTTGAAAGGGTAGGTTGCTGTAGCTATAGATCTTTCATTATTTTGCCAGTCGAATTTCTTCAAATATATGCAGAATATAAGGCTGTAGAGAAGCAATGTCAACGAAAAGATTTTCAAGTACTTGATGACAAATTTAGAACCAATAGCAATATTTTGTTGATTTAGTTCGGATTGTAAGACACCTAGTACAATTCTGAATCGGCTTTTTTGACATTTGAAAATCACTAAAGCAATGATACTTTCGAAAATGGATCTTAATTCTGTTGTGGTCAAAGACATTGCCATCACGTTTTTGGTATTGTCACTCATAGCCAGATATAAAGTATAGATAATTGTCAATAGTAAAGCTACGTAATTCAGTAAGTAAAACCACCATAAACATGAAGTTATCCAACACTTTTTGTCAGTCACTGACGGATCCACGCCAAAAATCTTCAAGCTATTGATCGTAATTGTCAAACTTTTTTGCACGGCTTGAATGCGCCGAAGATTAGAATTTATCATCCTAATGTTAAACTTCATACAACAGTTTTTCATCACTGTAGCATAACGTAATTATGAGTTGAATTTGAAAAAACGAACTTACCAACGTGATGGTTGTCCGTACCATTCGACATTCGCTCATTGAATGCGATCTCGTTAGTAACGTTAGTAATATTTGCGACTTCTAATTAATCATTAGATTGCACAAAGACTAATTTTCATTTATCCAATGATATTTGAATTATCTAGCAAATTAATTAGTGTGGATCTTTTTTCTGTAATTAGGTGCATCCGGTGGCAGAAAAAAAAAATCTTATATTGAATAATAATATATTTGTATTATTGGTTTCTTGTATTTCGGCATCGATATTACTGACGATTTTCTATTACGTTTTTTTTTCACTCGGATTTATTGTTTTTCCAAACTTTTTGCTACAAAAGAAACTGTAAAAATGCTCAGAATAATGAGTTTTGTGAAATTCGTATGCCATTTTTGCACTTACACTACTATGATTAGGTTCTATTCTTTTTGTATTTGCAATCATCACGGCACTGTCAAATCACTAGACATTTTAATTTGAAGTAGTTGATTGATATTTAAAAACTTATTATACAGTTAAATAAAATTATTAATATAATTTTTTCCCCAGCAAACCCAGTAGTCACTAACTCGTTCAAGTGCGGTAAAATACTATAGATATGGAAGTCATGTATACTCAAACCGATTAATTAATCAGCGAGTGGAAGCTATAATTACTAATTACTTTCCAATACTTCACTGATCGAAGATTAGTGTTCTTGTTATAGTTTGAGTTACTCGTGAGTCTTATGTTTGTGTTTTCACCTCTTTGGACAAAATTATAATTGAACCTAGCTTACCAAAATACCTACATTCTCGCTGCTTTTAGATTAGAGAAATCAACAGGATCAGACAAAAAAAAAACATATCTTCGATAACTGAGTTTTATAATAAAATTTATAAATTATTTACAGTAGTTGAATTCTATTTGCAATTGCAAATTACATAAATCACCTGTTCACTATCGCCCTCATCGTTACAAAGTATAAAAATGTCAGTTTGATAACATTCTGGACGTATTCTCTATTAAACATAGATATAAAAGTGCCTTTTATCGATATTTTCGGTATTCCTTGACATCTAGTCAACATTATCAGTTTCAATATCAGAATTTCTCGTTTCTTCGTCGTCCACAGAGAAGAATAAATTTCTTGCTGAAATTCTTCGTTAGAGGTGAGAAAATCTTCAGCGCTTTCCGCACAATTGTACATCCTCAAGCCAAATGCCACGATAATGATGCACTCGAGCGCCATTCCTTTCATCGATTTCTGCCGGTTCAATTGTACTATAGTATTTATGGTACTAGTCATAAAACTGAAAGCTGTTTTAGCAACGAGAAAGCCAATGAACTCATTAACATTGTATATCAATTTTAAAGTTTTCTGATGCTCGCGAATAAGATCCTTGAACTTGGAGTCTTCGGTTGTTTTCAAGTTGTTCCTCAGAATCATCAGTCTAACTGTGCAAGTGTATATAGCCAGAGCAACCAATCCGTCGAAAATGTACATCGAGCATGAGTGGACACCAACGATTATTTGATGAATCAAGATTAATACTTTTATCAACGTAGATTCTAATTTGAAAGGATAGGTTGTTGTAGCGACCAATCTTTCATTACTTTTCCAATCGAACTTGTCCATGTAAACGCATACTATGATGCAATAGAAGACAAGTGACGTGCAAAAGATTTTTATATACTTGACGACAAGTTTAAAACCCATTGTAAAGTACTGATCGTTCAAATCGCTTGTTATCCGTTGTAATACTACTCTGAATTGATTTTTACTGCACTCGAAGTTCACTAAAATAGCAATAAGTTCGATGAATACTCTCACTTCGATTGTAGTCAAAGACATTGTCATAACGTCTTTGTCGGTGTCAATCATTGCCAAGTACAAACTATAAATTGTTGGCAATAATAGAGCCAAGTCGTTCAATAAGTAAATCCACCAGAAAACTGAATTAATATTCCACTTATCATTGATCATTGGATCGACTCCGAAAAGTTTCAAGGAATATATCATGAGTTCGAAGACCTTTTTAACGTTCACCATGACGCTCTTAAACCATCGAAGATTTCAATAAAACTTCTTTTTTCTTTAGCTCGGAAACCCACAATTTTAGGTAATGCAATAGCTAGGAGTGGTATGTATGGGAATTTTGAGTTAATGTTTTCTATGGGTTTCGAATAGCTGACATGTTTGTGATGTGATTATCAGTATGTTTGATAGTTTCATAATAATTAGGGATGTATACTTTGTCATCATCGTAATGTTCATTATCATTATCTAAAGCTCCAGCACTTTCTGCGCAGATGGACAACCTCAAGTCGATTCTAACGATAATTGTCAATTATACTGTCGTTGTTTTGTACTAATGCAAAATTGTATACATTTCTGACAACGAAAAAGCCGAGAAATTAAGTGAAATTTTCAATAAAAGATTTTGATGTTGCACATTAACGGCTTATATTTCAAATTTTCCATACTTTTGAAATTGTTTTTCACTACAGATGAACGATTTCGACTAACATTGTTATATTTGTTATAACGCTGCAATCGAAACTTATTCTCTACTGAGTAGTGTAGCCACCGAAAAGTCTTTAGAGTAATGAAGAAAAGGACCTTACATAATTCAAGTTGTTATGGACTATTATAGAGATTGTAGTTATTCATATTTTAACTGGATAATAATAATTACGAGCATTACGCAGTTACTAAAGAGTTTTTAATTATCTAATCAAAGATTGATGCCCTCGTTATGGTGTGACGTTCACTGTTTTTTTTTTTTTTTTTTTTTTTGTAAAAGACTTTATCGGTTTTTCTTTTGTTCGACTGATAATTTCTAGTTACGAAGCCATATTTGAATTATTAATTTGATTGCCAACTGCCCTGTTCTCCCGAGATATCATGCGAAGTTGTTCGAACTTAGAAAAATAATGTTTGAAGTGCGACAAAAAATAGTAAAGTAAAAAAAATGTGCTTCATTTAATACTTTTAATTATAGAAATGTAGGTATAAATTATTTACAACTACAGTAGTTTGATTTTCTTCACATAAGCGAATTATTTGAATCGCCTTATAGACTATTGCTCTCGCAGTTATTACGAAGAAAAAAGTTGTTTTCATTACCATTTTTACATAATTTCTATCAAGTACAGTTATCGATATACCTTTTATGCATACTTTTGACGAACATCTACGCATCATTATCAGCTTCGAAATCATCGCTCCACGATTTTTGGTCAGCCAGAGTGAAGAAAACATTTCATACTGAATTTTCTCATTAGATGTAACCAAATCTTCAGCACTCTCAGCATAAATATACAGCAAATGCCACGATTACGACAGATTCAAGGGCTACTTCCTTTAACGACGGCTGCCAGATCAATTATTGTAATCCCAAACTTACGGCGCAGCCCATAAAGCTGAATGCAGTTTTAGTAACGTGGAAGCCAACGAATCCATTAACATTTTTTATCAATTCAAGAATAGTTCAAACATGAAAATTATTATACCATTTTCATATTCCTTTTAGAAACTTACGTGTAATTTGAAGAGTAATCAGCGAAATGTTAATTATATTGTAATAATATGTTAATCAGTCAGTCGGACGCATTTACTTGATCCATCAGAACAGTGTCATTAATGTACATTTTCATTAATATAACATCTATTTTGTGATCGTGAAATTAATTTTAAACATTATTTATCGCCACATTCGCAAAATCAATGATTGGATTTTTCTCGGTTATACACGTACCGTCACGTTCCATAGCTACTGAACAACTGACGATACTTACACCCCCCACTATCACGTCCGAAATCTTATTTTCATGCGATTCACCGCAAATGAGGCGGTCGACGAAATTTGCATGGACGAATTATCGATATTTCTCGGTACATCGTTTCTCGTGGCTTTTCAATCATTCACGTTATGGTTTTGTGCGTTCTTATACCTACTGCTCAGATTCATTTCTCCTCGCGAACTATCGTACTTTACACTCATGGCCGATCAAGGTAAAAATTTTCACTTCAACCTTGCTGTTTTTTTTTTTTCAAATTTCATTTTTCATTCATTATCGTAGAAACTTACGACTCGATTATCAATTGGAATCGAGCTCTGCTCGCGATAATTGGTTTGTGGCCGAACGAAAGCTACGAGTACAGTATGTCCTCGACAGTTCGTTTCTTCGCATCGACATTTTTGATTTTTTACGCTGGAACAGCGCCACAAACTGCCGAATTGTTCATCGTGTGCAGAGACATCGACAGCGTCATGGAAAATCTCACGAATTCGAATTTCGCCATGACGAACTCGTTGGTGAAAATACTCGTTTGGTGGCGTAGCAAAACAGGTGAATTATTTAATTTCTTCAACCATCGTACATGTATATGTATATACATTATCGTCGTTAATATTCAGATTTAGAGCCAATCATAAATTGCATCCGCGAGGATTGGAAAAAATTGAAAACCGATATGGAGTACAAAGAGATGATGTCGGTCGCGAGACTCGGTAGATCGATGACACAATTTCTCCTTGGCATGGCACAAGGCAATGTTTTGATATGTTGTTCGTTGAATGTTTTTATGCATCTCACCGGTATATTCCCAACGAGATTTTTGTATTTTCCAAGATCGTATTATCCATACAACACTTCGGTCACACCTGCGTACGAGATAACGTGGTTGACGCAGTTCTTTGGTGGTATAACCGCTGCAACCACGTACATCGCCGTCGATGGTTTTATTGGATTTTTAGTGCTGCATATTTGCGGATAAATGGCTATTTTGAAAAACGAGTTGAGATACTTGACCGAGCCTATCGCTGACGAACGGAAAAATTCATTGGGATTGATTAGGAATAAACTCAGATACATAACTCGTCGGCATGCATATTTAATCTCGTTAGTTATAAATTATTTTTCATCAAGAATGTATATGTTCTTTATAATAATATTTTTTTTTTCAATTGAAGGCTTGTGGAAATAATTGAAAACAATTTCAACATGATGTTCTTGTTTCAAGTGCTCTCGCTGTCAATTCAAATCTGCTTTCAAGGATATCAAGGTTTGAAAGTACGCGTGTTGTGTGTATATTTTAAAATAAAAAAAAAACAAACCTGCGAAAAAAAAATTTTTTTTTTACAGGCATTGGCAAGCGAGGAAGGCGCCTCGTTTTTCCAAGTATTCTTCATGTGTTACTTCACCTTCTGCGTCGTACTTTTATTCTACGTTTATTGCTACGTCGACGAACAACTCATAGTCCAGGTACATAAATAAACGTTAAAATTAAATTTCAAAAAAATAATAATCAAAGATCTTTTTTACAGACATCGGGTATAAGAATTGCAGCATACGAGTGCGATTGGCATGAATTGCCCGTCGACGAGGTGAAAGCACTGGCGTTCATTGTTTTGCGCGCTGAAAAACCACCTTGTATCACAGCTGGTAAATTCTGCTCGTTTACGATGATTACGTTCGGCGAGGTGAGTCTTTTTTTTTTCTTGAGAGACAAAGGAAAAACAAAAAGATCGATAACTATTATGTACGCACGTGGGATACTTAAGCGAAATCAAAGATGCACCCTTATAGCTATCGACTAATAAGTACAGTATTCCGCCCATGAAATTTCCTGAACGAGATACCTATAATCTTATCCAAAAACTCGAGAATTCAATTTACGACGTTAATGATGTACTGCTTATATGATTATTCATTTGTTTTGCAGGTTCTCAAAAGATCAGTGGGTTATCTGTCTGTGTTGATAACTATTCGGGAATTCTGATGGAATTTAGTGCGAAATTGACCTATAGAGAAAGATTAATACACATTGTTATAATAAATCATTTAGTACATTCATTTTTTTTCTATTACTTACTTATCAAGATCTGCGTTTCGAAAGGTACCCGTTTCGAATACTATATGCAATCATTTTTTTTTAAGTGCCATGTGGAGATTTTTTTTTAATTTTTTCTAGCATTTTTAAAATGGATAATTCACGAAAATTCCGTATGAATCAACAAAGTAAATAAAAATTATCTCTTGTATAGTAGCAATAAAGAAACTCACGGATAGAATACATTTTTTTTTTTTTTTGGCGACCCACTATAAATCACGCCAATACTTGATGCATTATTTAAAAAAGAAACTTGACATCGATTAAAAAAAAAGCTTGTTATGCATTCGAAGCACACAAAGTATATATCATGTTTAGTTGTCGATGCTTAACTGAGGACGCTTTTGCAAACAACTCATAGTGCAAGTGAGACAATAATATTAAAATTATTTTTAAAAAAATATGGTTAATGAATTTTTATAATTTTAGACATCGGGCATAAGAGACGCGGCTTTCGAGTGCGGATGGCATCGATTGCCAGCCACCGAAGTGAGAGCTTTAGCTTTCATCGTTTTACGCACTGAATCATCTCCCTGCATCACAGCAGGAAAATTTTGCTCTTTTACGATGGTTACGTTCGGCGAGGTGAGTATATATGATGAAATTCGTAAAATATTTTCTCGTGAAAACAATGAAACATATCGCAATATACGCTTATCTAGAGTTTCCTATAAAAAGAACCGATCGATATATAAGTATATGGACACGTCCGTAGTTTTTACGACGAAACAAAAAAAGATTCCGATTAAGGATGCACCCTCGTGCCGATCATCGGTTTTCCATAAAAAAAAGAACTGATCAATATGAGTATATGAACGTCCGTAGTTTTTGCAACGAAACAAAAAAAGAATCCGATTAACATGCACCCTCGTAAGGAAAAACTTTGTTTAGCTGCAAATCGAGTATGCACCCTCGCATTAGTATCGCTGCTCGTATATGTGCGGATTGCGCATTTGTTTTCAGTTTCATTTGTGCCATTGGATAATAAGCATCTATCGTGATCATAGTGATTTTTTTTGTTTTCTGCACTAATTTGTGTTTCTTTTTTTTGGTTCGCAGGTGATCAAACGATCAGTGTGTAACAGCTGTACTTTTGTAATTAACATACAGCTTACTATCGCATATTCGAAATCACTAATGTCATGTCAAGATCATCGATTTTCAGCAACAATCAATCGAACGCGATTCTAGTAAGTTCTAGAGATATAAAGGAAAAATTTCAATTTATTTAAAATACAATCTTTGCTTTCATCAAAATCAAAATACACGTAACGAGTTTATTCTCGAAGCAGTATTCAACATTACCCGGTTGAAAAAAAGCACATGTTTTTTTGACCAATGTGTCGTTTTGTGTCAAAAAAGACACGTGTCCCCGATCAACGATATCTTCGGTTTTAATGATAAAATTGCATCCAAT